>JAECUM010046287.1:0-25144 GCA_016617855.1 Megalonaias nervosa
TAAAGCAAAAGGCAGCCTTTCATAGCAGTTGGTCACTGCAAGACTTCCAGTTGAGATTTGTTTTAGTAGAAGAGTGAGATTCAGCCTGTTGTTATTCACAGTGAACTCGAAGTCGTGCTTTAATGTCCTGCCATGGCAAGTGTACAGTATGTGTATATAACTTGATACATTCAGTAAACCTGTTATGAAGATTGTTTCACGCAATGAAAACTGAATGATTCTCATGCCTCATTTGATATTAGTATACAAAAGAAAGACTTTAAACAATTTTCCCACCAGATATTTAATCCAGTGGAAAGGAAAGAACAAATGTTGCACAGTTTTCTTAATTCCTTCTTCAAATTGATGCATTAATTCTCAGAGGATAACAGTACCCAAAGATAGAAGTTTTATATGCTAATGTAATAAAGTAGTCTGGTTGGTTTTGAGTAGTACTTTTAATGCATAATTGGCCATATTATGCCAGGGAAAGGGAACAATCAGTGCCTTTACCAAGAAAGCACCACGGCAGCCAGACTGGGTTGTGCATTTGGGTATCGAGTGATATCAAGTACCCTTGGATTATGTGTCCGAAGATACTCTACCAACTAAGTGCTACACTGGCAACCATAAAAAACAAGTTGATTTTCTAATGCAACTTAAGTATGCACATTTACAAGTATTTAAAAGTACAAATTTGTGTCTGCTTAACTGTGTAGATTGCCCTCACTTTTTCCACAGACAATAAATAGCATGCTAATAAAAGTAGGTTTTACAGTAAATGCAATTAAAGAGTAATACATTTTTCAGTGGGTCAATTACTTTTCAGACTGTTTGGAGACTACGAGTCCCTTACTGCAGGAAATGCCAAGGATGCCCTGGTGGACATGACAGGAGGGGTTGGGGAGAGAGTGTCAATAGATGAGTGGAAGACAGAAGAACAGCATACAGACCTGTTCAGGATTCTAAAACATTCTTCAGAAAATAGGTCTCTCATCAGTGCCTCAATTGCAGTGAGTTGCAGTTTTATTGATTAGCATTTTTACATTTTACTTTATAGTTAGCTCACCTGGCCATAAGAATAAGTAAGTTTATGGTTTGGCCATGCACCTGGCATGTTTCATCTGTCATCCATCAATATTGCCAATTTAAACTTGTTCTAACACACTGCTGGGATAATTTCTAAATTTCTGGTGGGAATGTTCCTCTGGACATACTCTACAAAAGTTGCTTCTCTAGTCATGGTATAACAGCCAAATTGGAAAACCTATTTTCAACTTTCTCCCCAAACTGACTCAATGAGTTTTCATCCAACTTGGTAGGAATATTTGGTAGTACATATTCTATGAAAATTGTGTCCAGGGTGACTCCTGAGCAGAGTGATTCTTCAGCCACCAGAATGAGTCAGTTTTTAACAAGTTTGGTTAGGAATGTTTGCTAGGAAATGCTCTATCAATTGTTTGTCTAGGGTAGGTTCCCAAGCAGTAGTGTGTCTCTTTTATCAGCTTGGTGAAAAAGTATTTTCAACTTCTCTTCTGGAATGGAGGAGTCAGTTTTGATCAACCTTGGTAGAAATGTTTATTGGGACATGTTCTACCAAACTTTTATCCAGATTATCTCCTTTAGCATGGTTTGGCTTCCTTACCAACAAGACAGATAACCTATGTTTTTACTTTATCTCTAGAATAGCCTTGCCAGGTTTGATCAGACCTGTTCAGAGTGTTTCTTAGGATGTGCTTTTTTAAAGTTATGTCAGCATCCCTGGCTTCTATAACAAACATATGGATAACCTAGTGTTTAAGTTCTACAGCATTTATATAAACCTTATTAGTAACGTTTCACAGGACATACTGTAATAAGATTGTGTTTTGAGAGGCTTCGTACTGTAGCTCCCTTAACAACCATATTAAAAAGATATTTTTGAATTCTCTAGAATAGCAGAGACAAATGTGATCAAACTTTATACAAACTTTGGGTAGGACATGCCCTATCAAACTTTTGTATTGGTTGGTTCTCCTAGCAATTGCATTGCTTATTAATAGCAGCAGTAGCTTACCCATAGCTTTCTTTTTCATGCCCAATAAAATGCACGATCCATTTGTTGTGCATACATTCTTCCTTAGAGTGAAGAATTGTCAGTATTATGCAATTCCTCATGCAATTTGCCTCGTCCTTGGTATGTTATGTGTAAAACAAGCACAGATATTTCATCTTTTCCAAGGACATAGATGTGATCAGATGTTTGCTAAATTCACCAGAGAAAATCTGCCTGTAGCTGTGTTTTTTAACCACAATTGTGGCCTCTTCAATAATTTATCTCTAATGGTTTTGCATTATCGGTTTGTTTTTTTTACAAATCTTTATGTGGTAACCTTTTCCTTCCAATTTTGGTGTCTTTAGTGACTTAGGATTATTTTATGTACACCCACAGGGGTCGGATACACTTACTATCAAAATCATTTTATATCTAGGTACCGGTAAATCATTGTATGCAAACAATGACGACAGCTTGCTAACTAGGCGCTATGTGTTCTTCAGTCTAGATTGACACTGCGGGAACCAAATCCTATACAGAATTTGTACTAGATATTTGATTCAACGTGTTGAATTTTTTCACGTTGCTATTGTATGTATGTACACTTCCTTTATTCCCAAAAAGTTGCATAAAACACCAAGAACACTCTTTCTTACAGGGAATAAAAGACTGGTAAATTTATTCCTTCTGTTTAATACATCTATAGAGAACACAGGGGTGTACTTTGTAAGTGGTAGATACAAACAAGGTGAGATATATGTAACATTATAAATATTTTTATTAATTACTATATAAAGGAATAATGTCAACACAGGGAAAGTGTGGCCACAAGAAGTCTTCTTGGGACACTCATCTCAACAGTATTATGTGTTCCAAATGTAGCAGAAAAAAAATCATTGTACATTTTGTAAATCATGGTCGGCAGAAAGCTGGAATCTTGCAGACTCCAGCCACACTTATCAGAGAAAGAAGAAACTTCATTCTCCTTCTTCATCAGAATTTTCTGGCTTGTCTGTTACAGAAAATAATGGGTCTTCTGACTGGAATACCCCTCCCTGGCTTGTCTGTTACAGAAAATAATGGGTCTTCTGACTGGTATACCCCTCCAGCATGTCACTACCTCCCATTGTTAAGGAGATTCGGTGACCATGTAGCGGTGTATTGCTGCCTCCCATTTTGGAGGAGATGCATCACTCACCTCTTAGTGTGTTGCTGCCTCCCATTTTGGAGGATATGCACCACTCATCTTGTGGCAAATCACTGCCTCCCATTGAGGAAGAAGAGAGAGATGCACCATTCTTCTCATAGTGTGTCGCTGCCTCGCATCAAGGAGGAGATGCACTGCCACCACCCCGTCAGAGGTAATGTGTCACATCCTTCCACTGGGATGGATCAGCACCACACCTGCTGTAGTGATCCTGTATCCTCTAATTATCACACTGTGGCCTCACAGTATGGGATAGGGTTTGGACTGAGTTCCCCATTATGAACAATGGGAGTCTAACCAGCAGGCACAGATTAGGATAGGGGATCGGATCAGTATCCCTGCTTTCTTATTATCCCATTGAATCCCTATGGGATGTGGGGCCTTCCACCTCAGGGGCCTTGGTCATGTACACCACTCCCTCGATAACTCGCGCACAACGGGGTCCAAAAACATCGACCGCGTTATAAGCGAGGACGCGAGTTATCGAGGGACCTATAACAAACAACAAAACTAACAAAGGGATCGACGTAGAGGCAAAAGGGGGTTGGGGGGTTGGGTTGGCATGTTAGTGTTGAATGCTCAATTAATAATCGTGCTAAGATTAACTGTGAATAAATATCTCTACATAGTGGTGTACTTTGTTTACTTTTTTCCTCACAGAGTAACATTAATTTCAGGATAACTTACAGTATATTGAGGAGATCATCAAACGATTATTCCACATAGTTTCCTTTCGCTTAACACATGTACGACTTCGCACATTGTGTACTACGTCACAAATTTTTGTGTTGAATTGGATAAATTCTAGTTTTATTGTTTGATCCAAAGTAGACTTTTTTTTTCTTCAAAAGATCGACACTCATTTCGAAGAAACAATGTCGATCGAACGATGGGCAGATTTGATTGCGGTAGAAGTAAAATGAAAAAAAATAAAAATTTACAAGGGTTAACCATTACCAACATGTATTTAATGGGTCTACAAATTTAAAATAACGTAAATTAGAACACGATAATACTTGCAGTTTGTGACACGTTTGACAAATATCACTTCACATTTTGAAAACATCTGTTCATTTTGTTTTGTGTTACTCTTTGATTTCTCTGCCGCCTCTGTGTATTGTTCACGGATGATTATCTCTCTGAACTGGTATGGATAATTACATGCGGCTTCCAGATTCGCTGAGCGTATTTCTCCCGACAATGAATTTTGTTTAATTCTATGTCGGCGCTGGAATCTCCAAAGCCATCCATGGCTTGCCCTAAAACGAGATTCATTCTCAATACTTTTTGCCATTTTTTCTGCTTGGGCCTTGAGAATTGTTCCAGAGATGGGAACACCTTGTTCACGTTGCTGTGTGAACCAAGCATCATCTAATTCAGTATCGTTTGCAGTCCATGCTCGTTTTCGTTTGATCCTATTATCTGAATCAACATCATGTAAATAATCCCAAAGTTTCTGCTTATCCTTAAGCCAAGCTCTAAATGTCGACTCAGCAATTGTTTAGTTCATTGCAAACGTTGGATCTCGCTTCGCCATTATGAACCGTATCTATGATGCACAGCTTTTCAGTCACCGAGTACTCCTTTGCTCTCTATGGTTACATTTACAAACGATATGTATACATTACTGATATTATATACTTTAGTGATGTTAAGTACATAAAAATGTGAAACCATTTTTGATTGGTCAAATAAAATGAATTTTGAAAACGGTAATGACCACAAGAACTTACGCTGCTATTGGCATGCCTTTAAAAAAAATTTAATTGTACTTCCCTTGCTTGATTTGATACAAAAGACATATTCAAAGTGATAAAACAACACAGGTCTCTTTTAATTGATTTGTTTAATGCAACAAACAGTTCCCCAAGTTGTTGATCAAAACAAAGCCGGCATGTAATTAGGTTCTTACAGAAGTACTCACGGGTTTCGATGTGACGGTCGATTGACTCTTTTCACGTTTTCATAGAAGAGAATATGTTGCGATTATAGTGTTTACATTGAAGCGAAATTAAAGGATTAGAACGTGAATTTCACATAGCAAGACATTTAATTGGTGTTTATATCTTTCTCTGTTGCCACCTGTTAGTATTTACCAGAATTTCGTTGATCGCTGTTTCACCAGACTGTTTATTTACAGTGTATTGACAACTATTTCTCTCAAAAAAAACCCCCAAACATAATATGTGATATCTTATTAGAACTTGCAAATTTCACAATATGGATTCTATCTTTACAGGCAATAATCACCATTTCCGATGATAAAATGAGCTACCGTATTTCATGTATTTTTTTCGTACTCTTTACTTTTTCGTACACAATCCAGTTATCAAAATAATAATTATTAAATGTATCATAATTTTTAGTACATATCACTTTGTATTATTTGAAAAATACGTTGAATTATCGGACATAAAATTTCCACTAAGAAGATTTACGTTTGCAAAAAAAATCGAAAATACCGTATTCCCATTTTGTTTTTACAAAAATTAATTATTAATAATTATTTTTTCGTGTACGAAAATTTACATAAAATACGGTATGTATCAAGGTTCAATTTACCAATTCTTATCGCGATTTTGTTCACGTTCAGCAAATTTTAAAATACATTTTCTTTGGAAAAAAAAATCGGGAGCCATGCCGGACACCGCGTTATAAGCGGGTTCGCGAGTTATCCGGGCGCGAGTTATCGAGGGAGTGGTGTATGCCAATTGGGCATTTGGATCTTGCCCTTATAACAGAAATGATTCTGTAGCTCATGTCCTGCCATAACCTCATCACCAGGTGGAAACATTTTGGAGGGCTAGAGGTGTCACTTCTTCCAGGACTGACAGACATTCTCATCTCTCTCCAGCTCATGCCACTCCTTTAGCCCCAACTCACCATGTTGCAGTACGGAACTTAGCACAGAGTGTTCCTATACATACTTCACCTCTTAAGGACTTGGTGATGCCCACACAGTCTCCAGCTCAGAGTGTCTTCGATGATGCTATCTCAGTTCTGGTAGACTAATGAATTCAAAGTGGAGGAAGCACAAGTGACGCCTGCTCTTACACCCACTCCTTATCTCTTTTAGATGTGGAAGAGGAGATATGGTCTTTTGACAAGAAAATAAACAAAGTCTATTGCCTCATACCCCCTTACTTGTGCCCAAAACCTGCCAAACAGTCCAGAAAAATCTTTTCCAGTCTTTGGCTCACCCTTAACCAGACCTCCTGCTTTCTCTTCTTCTACAATTGAGGAAATTACTGAGAGTTTTTCAATGGACCAAAATATTAACCTACAGTGTTGAGGGTAGGCCATTCCGTCCTCAACGTTGCGACCCTTGATCTTTTCCGCCAGCTATCAGGTACATTCCCCAAAGAGGCCCACGAAACCTCCCCAACTTGATGCTGGTGTGGCCAAGGTGGGTATTTCAAGTGGAGCCTGAGCACACCTTTCTGTAAAAGACATTGAAGCTATGGAACAGGTAGTCTCACTGCTCATCATCATCGCTTCACATGCCAACCTCTTCTCAACTGCTCTTTTTAGTATGCTGAAAGAAGCTTCCTTGAACCCAGCTGCCCTTCAAAGCATGTTGGAAGCTGTGGCCAAAATATCTTGGCATGAACATTTTCACATCCACAGTGACATTGCTTGGATTTGTCAAAGGTACTACTCAGTCATAGTAAAGACCTCCTTAGGGCTACTCTGCTTGAAGCTGAGAGTTTGTTTGGAGGCCTCATTCCTACTCTGGCATCACAAGACTTGTTGGATCATCAATATAGACCCTTCACATCCACTCCTGTCCCATCATAATCGGCCAGGAACTGTGTCAGTGTGAATCACCTTCAAGAGCCTTTTGCCAAGTTCTTCAAGCAGATACAGCCTCAGTCCAAAATGCAACCTCAAGTTGGACCTCCTTCTCTGTCTGACTCCCAGAAACTGAAAAACAGACATGCCCAACAGACCTGGAAAGGAAGAAGACAGTTTTCACAGCCCTCTTTTCTGAAAAGTTTCACAGCCCTCTTCTTTTCCAAAAAAGAGGCAGTGGGGGACAGCCCTAGAGACTTGAGCCCTCTCCTGCTGTACATCCCTCTCCCAGGCATTTCTGTCAGAGCTTGCCTAGGCCTCTTTTCTAAGGCCAGGTCAAACATCACAAGAGATGGTTGGGTCCTTTCAATAGTGAACGAGGGGTACTGACTCCAGTTTTGCGAAATACCTCCTCTATCAAGGAACCCCATCTTTCTTCACCAATCCAATCTGGTGAAACTGGGGGAGGAATGGGGCAGTCAAGAGGTTCCTGAATGATCAGTCACCTGCCTTCTATTCCCATATCTTCCTGGTCACCAAGAAAATTGGAAAGTTTCACATTATAATCAGCCTCTCCCATTAAACTGGTTTCTTCTGGAGGAACCTTTCAAGAGACCAATTATTCAATCCAGAATGAGCTTTGACCGTCCAATTGACCGTCTCCATCGACCTTTAGGATATCTATCTACACATTCCCATATTTCCTCCTCGCCCCAAATATTTCTGGTTTTGCTTAGACCAGGAAGTTTTTCAGTTCCAGGTCCTACCTTTTGTATTTCTTCTGCACCCTGAGTTTTCACCTGAGTTATGGGAATAGTAGCAGTATACCTCCGATTACTGAGAATCCAGTTCTCAAGTATTTGAACGATTCCTCCTTCTTGCAATGTGGAAACCTAATAAAGATCCTCTATCAACACTAATCATTCTCGGACCAGTATTTTGGTGGTGGATGAACTGAGACAGATTCATGATCAGAGTCCCCATACATGTACCTGATCTGTTCTGTTCGCCGACAAATCAGATTCTGATTGGAGGGCATAATTCTACAGGGCATTCGGACCCTGTTCGAATCATCCCTCCACATAAACAACCTAGAAATGAAGGCTGTATACATAGCATTGCAAGGGTGCATCAACAGAATTAGGGGTCAATGTGTAATGGTTTCCTCCGACAACACGACCATCATACCTTATCTGAGAGGTCAAGGAGGCACACATGCCCCTTCTGTTTGTGTGGAAGTCTGGAACCTCCTGCTTTGGGCTACCTCAGAGAACATAAAACTCAGAATTTGGCATATTCTGGACTAGAAGAATGTTTTGGTGGACAGTCTTTCTAGGACTGGAAGAGTCACCCTTTTGGAATGGACTCTGTTAAAGAGTCTTTTTTCTCGCTGTGGGGAGGTCCCCTGGTGGATCTGTTTGTAACTAGGCTCAACAACAGACTTCCATTTTACATTTCTCCTGTTCCGGATTAGAGGACATGAGCAGTGGATGCTTTCAGTCTCCAGTGGGATCAGTTGATCCCTTATACCTTCCCACCCTTCCGACATATTCCTCAAGTTCTGCAAAAAGTCAGAACTTTCGCTACTCAGATAATTCTCATAGCCCGTCTGTGGCCTCAGTGATCTTCATGATCTGTTGATTGCTCAACCCAGGTCTCTTCCTCATAGCCCCTCTGTGGCCTCAGTGCTTGTGGTTCAGTGATCTTCATGCTCTGTTGATTGCTCAACCCATGTCTCTTCCTCATAGCCCCTCTGTGGCCTCAGTGCTTGTGGTTCATTGATCTTCTGGATCTGTTGATTGCTCAACCCAGGTCTCTTTCTCATAGCCTCTCTGTGGCCTCAGTGCTTGTGGTTCAGTGATCTTCAAGATCTGTTGATTGCTCAACCCAGGTCTCTTCCTCACAGGAGGGTTCTTCTGTTGCAACACCGGGGATCCCTCCTCTACAACAGCCCATAAATTCTCCACCTTCATGCTTGGCTCATCTCAAGTGATCTCTTTGTCAGAACAAATTTTTGGGCCGAGATGCCAGTTCCATACATGCCAAGAAAGCTAAACAGTAGCTATGGGTAAGTATTACATAATTAAAATTAGTTTTTGCCTCCAATAAAGTACATTTCAACCACCTGGTGGAAAACCTATTTTGACTTTTTCTGTAGAACATATTAAATTAGAATTTGAGTCTGCTATCAGTTACATCAAACCAGGTCTTTTCTGTGAAACTATATAATGGGTGAAAGGGGATAAATCCAGCGAGGAACCAGCAATACATGCAAATAATCAATCAGTGTGTTTCCAGATAACTTTTTCATCAATATGAATGATAGAAATGCTAGAGGAGTCATCAGTAGGAATGATGGAGGTGGTGTATTTACAGCAAACTCCATGGCTGATAAACAAACTTAGCATGTTACAGATCGCAAATTGCAGATCTTGTGGCTGAAAAATTAAGTATTTTCACTCCTGGCTTTGCCACTCATGAAAGTACTGAATTTTCACCCACTTGATGAAATATATCCATTATTCACTCATTTCAAGCAAATATCTTCTGTGTACTTAGGATTTGTTTTACTTGTCCAGTAGAAATAATAATGATTTTCACTTAGAATTCTTCTACATATTCAGTAGAGATAATAAGGACTGATACATAGGATTCTTTTACATGTTTTATAGAAATAATGGGTGACTTGAATGAGCTTGACAGGTCATTAAAAATGTTACTCAAAAGAAGTAAATATATCCTTCTTGCAGTGAATTTTAACTACCTTGATATTGACTTCTTGCAGTGTACTTTACCCGATAATGATTTCTTGCATTCTATTTAAATTACCCTGATATTGACTGAAAAATCTTGACAGTAATCCTAACAGTAGTTTTAAGGTAAGAGAAATGATCAGACATAAACAAGATTGATTTAATTGGAAAAAATTTCCTGAGTAGAATAAATATAGACATAACTGGAACAAGTGCAAGTTTGAATTTATGAGCACAAAGATAGATTACAGCAAGAAAAATTAATTGGGAACTAGATCAAAACATCACCAAGCATTTATGAAGATATATAAATCCCCCTCCCCCCCCAAAAAAATGATAACATTGCCATTCTACCACTGAAGGAAAATGGAAATTTAGTTAAGGAAAGTAAAAACAAGGCTGAAATCAGTTTTAGCTAAAGACTAAACTACTTACCACACAATTTGGAGTTGGAATACTACCATCTAGTGTTTCTTAAACAAGGCTGAAATCAGTTTTAGCTAAAGACGAAACTACTTACCACACAGTTTGGAATACTACCATCTAGTGTTTCTTAAACAAGGCTGAAATCAGTTTTAGCTAAAGACAAAACTACTTACCACACAGTTTGGAATACTACCATCTAGTGTTTCTTAAACAAGGCTGAAATCAGTTTTAGCTAAAGACAAAACTACTTACCACACAGTTTGGAACACTACCATCTAGTGTTTCTTAAACAAGGCTGAAATCAGTTTTAGCTAAAGACTAAACTACTTACCACACGGTTTGGAATACTACCATCTAGTGTTTCTTAAACAAGGCTGAAATCAGTTTTAGCTAAAGAGTAAACTACTTACCACATGAGTTGGAATACTACCATCTAGTGTTTCTTAAACAAGGCTGAAATCAGTTTTAGCTAAAGACTAAACTACTTGCCACACGAGTTGGAATACTACCATCTAGTGTTTCTTAAACAAGGCTGAAATCAGTTTTAGCTAAAGACTAAACTACTTACCACACGAGTTGGAATACTACCATCTAGTGTTTCTTAAACAAGGCTGAAATCAGTTTTAGCCAAAGACTAAACTACTTACCACAGTTTGGAATACTACTATCTAGTGTTTCTTAAACAAGGCTGAAATCAGTTTTAGCTAAAGATGAAACTACTTACCACACAGTTTGGGATACTACCATCTCGTGTTTCTTAAACAACGCTGAAATCAGTTTTAGCTAAAGACTAAACTACTTACCACACAGTTTGGAATACTACCATCTAGTGTTTCTTAAACAAGGCTGAAATCAGTTTTAGCTAAAGACGAAACTACTTACCACACAGTTTGGAATACTATCATCTAGTGTTTCTTAAACAAGGCTGAAATCAGTTTTAGCTAAAGACTAAACTACTTACCACACAGTTTGGAATACTACCATCTAGTGTTTCTTAAACAAGGCTGAAATCAGTTTTAGCTAAAGACTAAACTACTTACCACACGAGTTGGAATACTACCATCTAGTGTTTCTTAAACAAGGCTGAAATCAGTTTTAGCCAAAGACTAAACTACTTACCACAGTTTGGAATACTACTATCTAGTGTTTCTTAAACAAGGCTGAAATCAGTTTTAGCTAAAGATGAAACTACTTACCACACAGTTTGGAATACTACCATCTAGTGTTTCTTAAACAAGGCTGAAATCAGTTTTAGCTAAAGACTAAACTACTTACCACACAGTTTGGAATACTACCATCTAGTGTTTCTTAAACAAGGCTGAAATCAGTTTTAGCTAAAGACTAAACTACTTACCACACAGTTTGGAATACTACCATCTAGTGTTTCTTAAACAAGGCTGAAATCAGTTTTAGCTAAAGACTAAACTACTTACCACACAGTTTGGAATACTACCATCTAGTGTTTCTTAAACAAGGCTGAAATCAGTTTTAGCTAAAAACTAAACTACTTACCACACAGTTTGGAATACTACCATCTAGTGTTTCTTAAACAAGGCTGAAATCAGTTTTAGCTAAAGACGAAACTACTTACCACACAGTTTGGAATACTATCATCTAGTGTTTCTTAAACAAGGCTGAAATCAGTTTTAGCTAAAGACTAAACTACTTACCACACGAGTTGGAATACTACCATCTAGTGTTTCTTAAGGCATTTAGACTAAACAAAATTCCAGACCTAATGTTAACAAAGTGTTCTAAACAATTATCACATTTCCTTTTTTAAAAAAAATATCTATAGATTCTGTGAACTCCCCACAGATGAGATAATGCAAATTTTGCCATAGCTTTGAAAACAAGGTTATATTTACCAGGCTGAAAATATAGTCTTGTGTCTCTGACATATGCTGCCTGTATAATTTGTAAACACTTAATCACCTGGAAGAAAACTAGGTACCTACCAAGCTGAATAATTGGCTTAGGTTTGGATATTCAAGCAAAACACAAGTATACACCACTATAAATGATGTTTTTCGTCGAAATTAATATTACTAACCGACATTTTAATTGCAGACTTGTCAAAGGAATTTAATACAATTCCTCATGAGACAAATCCAGAAATGTTGGTCTTCATTTCTTATCATGCATCACGAGGGTGATAACTGTAGAAAAATTTTCCAGAGTGGTGGAAGTGGAGTCCAGCATACCTCAGCACTGTATTGGGACCCTTGTTATTTTATGCCATGTAAATGACTTGCCTATAGCAGTTAGCTGGGCTGTCTCTTGACATATGTCTGCCTCCTTAAGAGGAAAAAATTCTAGGAAAATAATATCTAATTGCAAAATGAATTACTTAACTTTGAAAAAGAGGCTGCACAGTGGGGGCCTTTACTGTAGTGTAAGGTTGTGCCACTGGATGAGTTTTAACACAATAAATCAGGCTATTTTTTTTGCTGTAAATAACAACAACTTTCAACAAGTCACTGAAAATCAATATTTTGGATGAGTTCAGTTGAATGACATGATTGTGCATCTGATTAGCTGATTAGCTGAGCTTGTTACCACTTATTTCTAATAAGACATTTATAGGATGGTGCTTGTTACCACTTATTTCTAATAAGACATTTATAGGATGGTGCTTGTTACCACTTATTTCTAATAAGACGTTTATAGGATGGTGCTTGTTACCACTTACTTCTAATAAGACATTTATAGGATGGTGCTTGTTACAGTTTTGTTTATAGCCCTTATGGAATTCAAGAGATTCAATTATAGTAATTTCATATTGAAACTATAGGCACAGTACATTTCATGTAATTACTTGCCAGTTTATAGTAAAAAGCCATGGAGAGGAACATATGATAAGAACGTTTTGAATTACAGGACTGGTTTAGGGTTATGTAGAGTTCCTTCATTTGTCAAAACAAATAAAAAAACAGAATACAAGCTGAATAAATTAAATAGAACAAGATATAAAAAATAACAGTAGTACTTATTAGGAATTATTGCAACTGCTTTGTAATGGAACAAAATATAAAATAGCAATATAGCAGGTAACACTCTCAGTTGATAATAATTTGATTGTTAGATAATTATATTTATCATAATAGCTTGTAAAGTAGAATTAAAGGCTGTTCTAGTAAAACATACTTGGGACCCATGGAAGGCAGTTTAAGTGTGGAGTAGTCACCCATAAATGCAATTTAGAAATTGTTATCATTTTCATACTAACTCTGTAACCAGATTACCATGGAATATACTTTTTCAAAAGTGCCTTCCCATGGTACCATTTATGTTTAAAGAGAACAGCCCTAATAAATCTCAATGATGTTTTTGATAAACAATAAATGGTGTGTTTGACTAGTAATGCACTGTAGCCTCTATGCGAAAAAGTTAAGCGTATCTCTGATGCACACCAAATAAGATATCCAAGTATGAATATTTTATTACATATTTAATTATTTGCCAAATCAAGACTTTGCTTAAAGAGGAACCTATTTCTTGTGAAAACCATGCCCACATTTATAAATATATTTGCAGAGATTTATTTCTTAAAACTTGATCACATGTAAAATTCCTTATTCATTGGACACAACTTTGATATGTTTGGGTAAATAGAATTTGACAGTTGATAGCATTGTCATATTAAAGTACCTGAAACATTTGTAATTTATATTATTACATGTACCTGTATTCTGCATTATTTACGGCAGTTTGCTTGTTCCTTACCATTACTAACTGCCATGCCATACTCTTGAATGCCATGAAAGCTGATCTTATATATACAATGATTTTTTTTCAGTTTTACCTCTTGTTAACAAATCTATGGTCTTAAACTTGGTAACAGAAAAAGCAAAACCAACAAGTTTAGTAAAATTCAAAAAATCATTTATTTTTCTAGAGTGCAAAGTGAAAATTTAAAATGAACTTGGGGTATTGTGAATTAAATTCTGCATAATCCTAAAAGTTCTATCACAAGTCCAAAAGTATATAGTGTTCCAAATGAATTCCAGTATTGAATGTGCTGATATGCCATTAGTGTTGGATGTCGAGCTGATGTGCTAACAGTCATTATGTATCACAATGATATAATCATGAATGTCCTTGAATAAATTCACAGTTATCACAAAACAGTATTTTAGTCATAAATTTCAAAGCACTTTTTAATTCCAATGAATAATTTTTAAATAAATGATTCCTCTCAAATTATATCTGAATAGAATTTTAACAATGATTCTAGAGTCTTATGTTAAAGTAAGAATGAATAAGTTTGTTTACTTCAGAACTTTATATAAAAATCTAAGACACAATAAAATGACAGGGTTAGGTCTGTTTACTTAAATGTTAACAAACAACCTGACAAACATGAGGTAGAACATAGAATTTCCTGGGGAAAAACCAATGTACTGAACTCAAATCCAAATAAACATCTCATTTAAAGTATAATTTACAATCATGGACAAAAGTTAGCTATGTAATATGTTGTGTAGAAATGACCCTTGCAAACTACAATCATGGACAAAAGTTAAACACAATATAGGTATAAATAATGCCTGTACATATAACTTAGTTATATTGCAATTGCATTTAGAGTTAAAACTTTTGGAAGTTTTAAGGGTACCTTAATCTATATCACAATGCACTTTTATGGCTTGCATGTGCAGTGTTAACTTAGTGAGGAACCACTGTCATTTTGAAGGTTCAATTGACCACAAGGCCATGTAAGGCCAAGTAGGTAGATGAGATAGCTCCATTTCCATCATGTCTGTTGTGTGTCCTTTGAAAACTGCTGGTTTCAAATTCTTAGAAATCAGTCAACCAGTTACAGCCTAACTTGGCAGACAGCATCCTTGCATGAAAAATTTTTCAGTTTTTATAAATTAAATGAATGGACCCACAAATACTACTAGCATTACAAAAAATAAAAATATAGACTTTAAATAGCAAATTCTCAAAAACCACTCAACAGAATTTGATCAAATATGACAGAAAGCATCAAAGAACAGAGGGCTTAAAGTTTATTCAAATGATGCTGATCTGCCATCAAATATGGCCACCATTACTAAAAATAGAACATCTTTAAAGTTACTTAGTGTTCTTCTGAGAAACTTTAACAGAATTTGAACAAATTTGACAGAAAACACCATGGCATAGAAGGCTTTCCTGTTGATACAATTGATGCTGAATCACAATCAAATATGAATACCATTACTAATAACAGAAAAACCTTTAAATGGCTTCTTCTTAAAAACCACTCAACAGAATTTCACCAGATTTAACAGAAGTATCCAGGCTTATAGACTTTCATTCTTTTTACAAATGATACTGCATCCACAATTAGATACGGCCACCATTAAAAAAAAATAGTAAAACCATTTTATGATTTCTTTTTTAAACTAACTAGTGGAATATAACCAAATTTGACAAGAAATTTTCAAGCTTGTAGGCATTTGAAATTTTTATTCAAATTAGACCTATCCATTATCAGATGTAGTTAACATTACTAATAGTGCAAAAGTCTACCAACATCCATATCTAAAAAGAACACTTAACAGAATTTGATCAATTTTCCGAGAAAGCAGTCTGGCATTGAGGCTTTTCAATTCTGGGCAAATAATGCCATCAAATATAGATAAAGATACCAAAAATAGAGAAACCTTTTCATAACATATACAGTCAGCAGTATTGGAAGAAAGTTCTGCAGAAAGCATCCAAATGACCCAGATTTCTTAGTCAACTTCTTTGGATTTAGCAGAGGTCAGGCAGATCAGAAATCTTAAGTCCACTTAGGCCTCTTGTTTGAAAGCTATCAGATTCTACTTACATTCTTGTGAAGTACATATATATTTACAATTTGAAGTTGTATGGATTATTTAGTTTAATCCTCAACAGAAATTTACCAACTGAGCTGCTGATCATTGGTTACTATTTCCAGGCAACAGCTAATGACCATGAGGATGTGTTGCCTTGTGGCTTGGTCAAAGGTCATGCTTACAGTGTGACAGCTGTCAAGAAGATTAAGCTAGGGACAGGATTATTTTCGCTGTTCAACAGGGAATCACTTCGTATGATGCGCTGTAGAAACCCCTGGGGAGGAACAGAATGGAATGGCGCCTGGAGTGATGGGTAAAGGAGCTTTTCAACTTGTCACATTAAACATTAATTTCTATATTTCTTGGGATGGGATATATGCTGTTTTGGTGTTTTGTTTCCCATAGGATGTTACAGCATGTGAATGTAATTATCAGTGCTAATACAATTATTTTTGACTTAGGCAGTATCTTGATAGTTCTTTTGTCAGACTTCCTTTTATAGCTCACCCCATTATAACATACTTCACTATAATGCATTTCTAGATATAATGTGGTAATACTTTGGACCCCATGGCCAAAATTATGAAAATGATTTTTAAAAAATAGAATGTTGAATGTTCTTTAGCAGAAATTTATCATAAGTACCACTATACTTCATTTGGATATCTCCAGAACATGTTTTTACAGTCTCTAACTACAGTTTTCACTATGTGTGTGTGTGATTTGGATTTTGAATGTAGCTTTAACAATTTTTCAGTCATATTTCTATAGTGTCTGCAGTGTGGCAGTTTATAGTGATGTGTAGCATGGGGGCAGCATGCCACAGACATGTAGCATCATGTCCCACCTAGTCACATTATCCTGACACCAGGCCGATCAGTCCTAACAATAACCTCTGAATGCTGACCACCTAGCAAGGCAGCTGCTAGTACCATTTTTATAAGTCTTTTATATGACTTGGCCAGGGTTCGAAAATGTGACCTTCCACTTCTGAGGTGGGTGTTCTAATCACTTAGGTCATCGGAGCAGTTTTACAGTCTCAAATTTAACTCTAATTAGCCACTACTGTATCAGTCAGTGTCAGATATTGTATTCCTAATATGCAGTGGCACAAAAAGGTAACCATGTCTGTAATGAGGCAGAATTGTAATTAGTGTCTTCTATTAAATTTAGTAACTGCACATATGACTGTTGAATTTCTTCTAGCACAAAATCCATTCCAGCTGATCAAGAACTTCATCTCAGGAAACACACTCTGCTGATCATACAAAAGACCAGCTTGCTGTATATTTTTGCTTACTGACAATCTAACGGCAGCACATCACAGAAAGGATTAGCAGTGGTATGTTGTCTGTACATTCTATTGCTTTCTGTGATCTAGTGCTGTCCAAGTGTTAATAAGCAACGACCTGCAATAACCTGGTATTTTCTTTGGTACCTGTCTTTAATTACAAAACTAGGGACTTAAGTGCTTCAGTGCAGTGCATAGTGCATTATTGGGTCACCAGAGAGAAAGTAACAGTCACTGCTAGATGCCCATTTGTAGCTACATGTCCTTTAAAGCAATTAAGTGTCACTTTGTTGTGAAATCAGATTTAAGAGTGAATTCTGTAATACCTTACCAGTGTATTAGGACAGAACACTGTTCAATTAAATCATTTGGATTAATTGTAAACTGAGCCATTTAATATCTCAATAGAGACATCCAGGAAAAGATAAACTGGATGTTTCAAAGTGGAGAGGATAAAGAAAAAGACCTGCAATCACACTATGTGTTACTACAGTGGAGAATAGCTCATGGAGTCGCAACCATGGGTCACCAGGGAGAAGAGGTGGTGTTGATAAAGTGGGTGTATTTGTACTTTGCAAAGCTGCTGAACAAAATCAGACTAATTTGATACAAACATTTTGACATCATGACCTTTTAAGTTTCTACATATGAAGCTGATACCACTTACTAAACATGGAAAATGCTTAAAAACGACTTCTCAAAAACAGCTGAACAGAATTTAACTTATTGGACAGAAAGCATCAAAGCATCAAGATCTTAAAAATTGTACAGATAATTTTGGTCTGCCATGAAATATGGCTGCTATTTCTAAAATAGAAACACAATGAAACTCCTTACCCTCAAAAACTGCAGAACATAATTCAACTGAATATGACAGAACATCCCATGGCAATGAGTCTTTCAAGTTCGATTAAACGATGTCGATTTACCATAAAATATGTCTGGTGTTGCTGAAAACAGAAAACACTCTAAATAACTTTTGATGTGGATGTGCCATAAAAAAGAGAATGCTATGAAACACCAAAAACAGAAAAACCTTTGATGAAGTTTTTAAAATCAAAAACCTGTGAACAGAATGTGAACAAAGGGGTAGGTACTGTAAGAGTAAATTTTAGTCCATAATCAGATTGAGATGAAACTTATATGGATAAAATATGCCTCTATCTCTCTTCCTTAATATGTGTTTAAGTTTTTTCCAGGACCGCTTTAAAAAAGGAAATTAATGTTTAAATAGCCTATGATTTTCTTCTCCATTGTGGTACATACTTATATTTGTGTTTTGTAGATATGTTGGCTAAAAGCTCCTGTCATGCAGTGTGCCAAAAGATATATATCTCAGTTGTGTATTTGAATGCAGTGTGCATACAAGTCAGTAATAAAACTTATAAAACTTGATTTTTGTTTTGAAACAATGAATAAATGGTGTGTTTATTTCCATTAGGTTTCATTGATTACTTCTGACACCTATTTTCGTTTTCATTTAAAACATTTGCCGCATGTATTTGTTTAGCTTTGACTTGCTGTCAAAATCTTGCCAAAATTCCCCATAAAAGGTAATTTATATTTCTTGATCAATTTTTTCACAAAAAATGTAGTGCATGCACTTTGTAAATTAGTAATTGCCAAAAGTTGATACTTTGTATAGAAAAGAATTAAATATGTTCAAAATGTCATCTGTGAAAGCTGTTTTGTTTATGCATCATTTGAGGAAAAAGCTTAGTTTATGTTACTAATAATTTGAAAAAAATATTCCATTCTGATGACTGATATTAAAATTTATATATATTTATCAATTTTATAAATTTGCTCAAGAGAAAGAGTGCATAATAACTATAGACTATACAGCGTGAGAGGCACTTGTTCAACATATATAACACAGTTTTATTACTTTGCCGAAAGAGGATATCAGTTTTGATAGATTTATTGTCAAGACAGTGAGTGAATAGGCACTGGTTATACATCAAATGGATCCCCATTAGTAAAACAATACCTTACGCTGCTTATTGTTCTTGTTGAGGGTTGACTTATTTCATGTGCCTCTTCTGTATTTAACCATCCAAATGCCAATATTCAGAATGTCCCAAAACAAGATCAGAAAAAAGATAAAATAACACAAATGACTTGTGACATTTGAATGTGATTACTGTGGTGAAACCAAACATTCAGCACAGGAATGCAGGCACAGACAGCCAATACAATGCCATCAGTGTGGTAGCTTTGGACACAAAGCCAAAACTCACACAAGATTTATGGAATAGGAAAAGGGCAATGAGGCCATCTCAACTCCACAGGAAGACTCTATTCAGCTGGGAGGACCAATTTGTCTATCAAGGACTGTCATATACACCATGCATCCCTTGTCAAAACAGATTTGATCCCCTTGCTGATGGATGTTCTGAATGCGGAAACTTACCAGCTATTTGTACATATTCAAATATGACTGATAGTTCACATTTATACAATGATTATAAAAGTAGAAAATGCAGTGTAGAAAAACAAATTTTTTATACAGTAATGACAGTTGTAATGATGATCATTGTGAACACAGTTTTAATACTTTCAATGTCTCCTTGAGTGCCTCTAATAGCATTGATGTTAACCTCATGAATTTAGGAGTTTCTAGTAAGGGTTTACACATAAGTCATTTAAATATTCAGGGTTTTCATGGAAAGATTGATTAAGTGAAGTTACTGCTAACCTCTCCAAATAATAATATCCATTTATTCGGACTCTCGGAAACAATGTTGACAGAAAATCAGGGTGAAAATTTCTTGTATATCAATGGCCATGACAAATCTTATTGAAGGGATAGGAAAGCAGGCGGTGATGGACTCCTTGTGTATGTTAGGACTGGTACTATTGCTAAAAGACCGGAACACCTAGAAATACAGGAAATAGAATCCATTTGGCCGCAGATCACTCCAGGAAATGCTAAGCCTTACTTAGTAGGTTTTGTGTACAGACCCCCATCATCACATACTGATTGGTGTGAATATTTTGAACTTCAAGTAGATAAAATTTCAAATGAAGAGAAAGAATTTTACATTCTAGGCAACATAAATAGAGACCTTCTCAATGATCAAATAATAATGAATTGGATGGAATTTATAGCTTTGTTAGGTATGGAGTAATTAGTAAATGAACCCACCAGAGTAACATCTACCTCTAAAATGCTTATAGATCATATTTATACCAATGCAAAAGAAATTATTTTGGAAGTAATGGTTCCAAACATTGGTATAAGTGATCACTTTGCAATTTTCCTAACACATAAAGTCAATGGCAAATAAAAAAAAAATAATATCCATAAATCCATTACTTATATAGATCTTTTCAAAACTTTGATACTGTTAAATTCATGGAAGATCTGAAACAGATTCCATGGAATACAGTCCAGATCTTTGAAGATATTGATGATGTTTTAGATACTTGGACAGGTCTGTTCATCAGAATAGTGAACAAACATGCCCCTTTAAAAACACACAGGATAAAGAAAGACCACCAGCCAGGCTGGATCTCTCCAGAAATTTTAAAAGCAATAAAGGAAAGAGACCAACTAAAATCTGTAGGAAGTCTTGCTGAATATAGAGTTTGGAGGAATAAAATTAATAAAATGATATGTCAAGCCACACAAGTGCACTAGAAAAAAGTGCTGGATGAAAACCGAAATAACCCGAAAGCTAACTGGGAAGTGTTTACAGAGTTTGGTGCAGGGAAATGTAAGAGTAAAACTGAAATTTTATCCCTCAATCATGAAGGCATTCATACCGATAATCCAACTGACATTTCAAATATTTTTAATGACTTTATCTTTCCAATTGTTGAAAAAACTTAAAGAACCCGAACTTCATCTGATCATCTGTAACTCAAAACTTTTTGTGCTAAAAAACTACCAAAGAATATAAAGTTTGAAATTCCTGAAATGAGTCCAGAATTTGTGTTGAAATATATTTAAAAAATGGATGATTGTAAAGCTACAGGACTTGATACGATTGGACCAAAGCTTAAGGTAGCTGCACCTGCAATTGTAGAGAGTATAGCTTTCATTTGCAGTGAAAGTATTAGGTCTAATAAATTCCACAAACATGGAAAACTGCCAAGGTTACACCATTGCATAAAGCGGGAAGAAAAGATGATGTAAATAACTACAGACCCATCTCTATTCATCCTTGTCTCTCCAATTACTAGAAAATCATGTATATGATTCTTTTCTCAACTGTTTGAACACTTATGATTTCATTCTTGATAATCAGTCTGGCTTTTGACAGAATCACTCCTGTGAAACTGCACTTACATCTTTGATTGATAAATGGCAAAAAGCATTAGATAAAGGAGAAATAATAGGCACTGCTATGGTTGATTTTTGTAAAGCTTTTGATCTTGTAGACCATGAAAATTTGCTTGAAAAACTAAAAATCTATCAATGTAGTGAAAACTCCCTAAACTGGTTGACTTCTTACTTAATTGATAGAGTGCAAAAAGTATCTTTAAATGGTCAACTTTCTGAAAATAAAAATATTAATTGTGGAGTATGACAGGGCTCTATCCTTGGACCTCTGTTATTCATTCTATTTATCAATGACTTACCTCTTAAGATAGGAACTTCAATTTCTTCCACTGACCTCTATGCAGATGATACTACACTGTCTGAGATGGGTAAAACCAAAACGGTACTTGAAAATAACTTACAAGATGCTCTCAACAGACTTCAAGTGTGGTGCAAGGAAAACAGTATGATCATGAATACAGAAAAAACAAAACCCCTACTAGTTACAATGCAACAAAAATGAGCAAGGCTAGATATCGCCAAACTCCAGGTTCCATTTGACAATGTGAGCCTCAACATGACCTCTCATGATAAAATTCTTAGTGTATTCGTAGATAACAATCTTACTTGGTCTATTCACATTAACATGTTTCAAAAAAGGTCAATTTTTATCTTTGCCTATTGAGGAAATTCAAAACACACATTCCTCCTCAGTATAGGGTCATCTTTTATAAAAGTTATATTCAGCCATATCTGGACTATTGCAATATAATTTGGGTTAATACCTCTAATTCAAACATAACTGACAACCACTTTTAAGACTCCAAAAGAGGGCTTGCCATTTAATTCTAGATCAATGTATAGACAATTTCCAGGATGCAATGAATAATATAAAGATTTTAACAATACATGAAAGAATATTACTTAGAAAGGCCAAATTGATGAATAAAGTATCCAGAAAAGCCATTCCTGTCTGTCAAAGCAATATCTTTCACCAAAGAGATGTTGATGGTACTCCAAATTTAAGGTCTGTTAGAAGTAAAAATTACATTATACCAAGGCCAAAGAAAGAATTGTTTCAAAAAGTTATCAATATACTGGTCCACAGGTAATGAACAACATTCCCAGTGACATAAGGCAGGCTCCTAGCATTTCTTCTTTTCATAATCAGTGTCTCAAATGGATGAAATCTTTTGACAATTGAACAGTTCTAGTACAATAAATACCACCTGCTTTTCTGTAATTTTGCATCATTTTCACAGTTGAATTTTTCAATGCAGGATGATATTTTATATTTTATATATGTTTATGTGTTCACAGATGCCTGTGCATATGTTCCAGGCTTGATACTTTGATTTCTAAAATCACTTAATTACTTAGTTTCAAGCCAGATTCTTCACATCATGTTGTATATACTGTATATATTGTACATAACAGATAGAAGGCCTCAAGGTATATTAGTTCTGTAACTTATTGAGTTACCTTCTCTAAATAAAGTCTTTATTATTATTATTATTATTATTTACTTAGGAACAAAATAAAATGTTTATTTCACAGTGTTTCTCTATATCAGATTTTTACATATTACAGTGGACATAAAGTCAAAAATATTTTATGCACTCATTGTAGCAGAAATGTCAGTTTAGATGTAGTTAATACTTGACAGTTATAGAGATGCTGATGGACTTAAATTTTCTCATTTTTCTAGTAAAAGTTTATTCACACATACCTTTATATTCAGTAAAAATAAGAATTTGGTTCTTGAATGTAGACCACCATAACTTTTTAAAAATAGCTCCAATTTTAGCACAAGATGACTGTTGTATAGCCAAGTGCAATGTTGTGCAATGTTATGAGCATATACCTATGACATATGACATCATACAAAATAATTTTTAAAAAATCAATTGCAATTTTAAGTTTCTCAATATTGATAAATGTTGTGCCATGGTGTTATCAGATCAACTACTCTTTTGAAAATGTTTGAAATTTTTGGGCATAAAAAGGCCATATATTACCTTCCCTTTGTATGAAAACCTCTTTTGTGAAGACCTTTGAAGTTACAAATAATGCTGTTCATTGGTTGCTGTTACTAAAATTAATATCACAAAAAACCAGATTTCTCTGCAAGCTGTTACTACAATTAATATCACAAAAAACCCAGATTTCTCTGCAAGCTGCCCTTGCATTTGGCATTGAGGTAGATGTCATTCAGGCAATTGATATCAGGCCTGCATTGGCCTCATGTTTTGACTGTTCTGGTGCATTAATATTGCACAATAATGTTAGAATTATCAGTTATTGTATTGTTAATGTTCTATGATAATTTTGTAATTTGGTAACTTCTTGGTTGTGTGAATGTGATTGTAAGTGGGTTTAAATGTGTTTTTTGGTCTTTGTTTTTAATGGGGTTTTTTGTCATTGTTTTTGATTATATATCTATACGTCTGATTATGAAAGAAGCAAAATTTAAAGTCAAGATATTCCTAAGAAACTTCTCACACACCAGATCAGGTCAGTCTGTGGGCAAATTATAAAATCCTAACAGTACATCAGTAAAAAAGGTAGGAAAATGTTACCAATGATGCTACAGTAACAAGGACAGATTTTTCACATCCTTCAACATCCAGAGTCGTTATATTTTGCATCTTAAATTTATAAACTCAAAAGTAGTCAAATAAGTGAGTAATTTCTGTCATTTGTTGGGACAAGTTAATAGGTTTTCCTCATATACCTTTATATAATTGCATTTGTATTTCCAATGGTAGGTCTCCAGAATGGAAGAAAGTTAGTGAGAGTCAGAAGAAAGAGATGGGTCTTACTTTTGATGACAATGGAGAGTTTTGGTAGGTACAGATCTTCCTGTTTGTGATTTTATTCCTGCAGACTATACCAATGGCTCTGTCAGAAAAAGTATACTATTCATGTAAATTATAACAATGACCTCTGTTATAAGTATGCTATTCAAGTAACCATAACAATGACCCTCTCTGTTATAAGTATGCTATTCAAGTAACCATAACAATGACCCTCTCTGTTATAAGTATGCTATTCATGTAACCGTAACAATGACCCCTGTTATATGTATACTATTCATGTAAGCCATAACAATGACCCCTGTTATAAGTATGCTATTCACGTAACCATAACAATGACCCCTGTTATAAGTATACTGTTTATGTAACCATAACAATGACCCCTGTTATAAATATACTATTCATGTAAGCCATAACAACGACCCCTGTTATAAATATACTATTCATGTAAGCCATAACAACGACCCCTGTTATAAATATACTCTTCATATAAGCCATAACAATGACCCCTGTTATAAATATACTATTCATGTAAACCATAACAATGACCCCTGTTATAAGTATGCTATTCATGTAAACCATAACAATGACCTCTGTTATAAGTATGCTATTCATGTAACCATAATGATGACCCCTGTTATATGTATACTATTCATGTAAGCTATAACAATGACCTCAGTTATAAGTATGCTATTCATGTAAGCTATAACAATGACCTCAGTTATAAGTATGCTATTCATGTAAACATAACAATGACCCCTGTTATAA
>JAECUM010046288.1:0-34932 GCA_016617855.1 Megalonaias nervosa
GTAGTAGCAGCATGTGGGTATTGTGGGTTATACCATAATTATATAGGCGCCCATAGGCCTACATGGAAATGCCACTTGGGGGTCATATGGGGGACATATGGGAATCCGTGCATAGGTTTAACATGGGGATGGTATTATAGGGTCAAAGGTGTTTATAGGGTTAAACGTAAATGGTAATGTTAAAATTTGTATCTACTCTCCAAACATAAACCTTTCCAATCCGACATATCACATATACTATTCCAACACACCACATATACAATCCAGCACCCACTCTTTTGATTACTGTCCAAGCACACATATGTATAATCCATCACCCCCTCTTTGATTACTATCCAAACACAACCTACAGTCCAAGGAAAAGGTAAGAAGTGTTTATAAACATACTTTCACACAAAACATGCAAACATACTATAACACAAGGGGGTGGTGGTGTAGGATGTCAAAGAATGGAGATGAAATAGACTCGCACTTTTGCATAAAAATTCAAACATACTGATACAAACAAGGGCTTCAAATGTTGATAGAAACAATGCTATACCCTTACACACATACAAACAACAGAAAGGCAAAAGGGCGTTTGAAATTTTAGTTGTCAACAACATGACATATACAAACATATACATATACAAACATTTTTTCGGCAAATACGATTAGTACCTCTCTTTTCTAGAGATCTGGGTAGCCCTGAAAAGTGTCGTTGTGGTCTACTATTACCAGGCTTCCTTAGTGACCATTGCACCTTTTAGGTCGGACACCACACATCGCACATCGTTTCGTCCATGATGTTTTTGTAGATCTCACGAGCCTAAAACTAGGCTCGTTTGCCTCGTTCTCTCGATCTTCATTTTCCTCTGAAATCCAATCTGGATGGCATAATCATCTGAACGTTTCCAAGATGAGGAGATTCCCTCTCCCTTTTCTGCCGCTTCCTTTCTTTTTTCTCCAGTTTTTTCAGTCTCCTTTTCTCCGTTCAGGCTACATTAGTTTGCTAAGTCTCTCCATGCACCACCTGTCTGACAAATTCTTTGGCGATACTCAGATGGGTAATTTCCCTCCTCAGAGGTCTGGCGTAGGGGTAGCATTCCTATTTTGTACCCAAACCTGGAGGTACTGTGTAGTGTAAGCCTTAATGTAAGTAGCTTTGAAATATCACTTGACTGTAAAAGTAATCAGATATTCCACACTCGATTAAAACTGATATACCAATAGCTGGTTTATGTTATATGTTCACTAGGGTTTAAGTTCCATGGGAAACATACTTTCATGGCAGTACTGATGTCTTGTATTTAATAAACAGTATCGAACGCCTTCTGCAGTTCTTCTTCAATAACAAATAACATTACATACTGTACACGTTCCATCAATCTGATGGCCTTTATCAGCGTGCGCACATTGCAGTGCTGGTTTCCCATTCTTATTCTTGCTGTCTGGTCGAGTTGTCTTGGCTTGTCTTGGATTCAAGTCGCGTGCGGTCATTAGGCCACGTGCGACCGATTAGTGTACGCAAGGCATACTACTTAATTTATCGTCGATGACTAACTTTTAAGTGTCCATTCGACACTTTAATGTGATGTGATGTGATGTGATTATGATTTTTAAAGTAGCTTTAACAATTTTTCAGTCATATCGCTACGATGTCTGCAGTGTGGCAGTTTATAGTGATGTCTAGCACTGGGGCATCATGCCGCAGACATGTAGCATGATGTCCCACCCAGTCACATTATCCTGACACCAGGCCGACCAGTCCTAACACTAACCTCTTAATGCTGAGCGCCAACACTTTAATGTATTTGACATGTAAGAGGGCGGTCATAAACACATATTTGCAGTTTGGTAGCGAACCTTCCCCATTTGCTCTTCGTACTTTGTTTTTATTTAGAGACTGGTATTGGCGACAGATAAATATTCTTGAGCCCCGACGCCAGCGAATGCGAATGAAAGCACCGGAATCCCTTTATCGCCTTTAATATCGCTAGAATCATGGAAAGCCTTCTTCAGGCACTTCATCTCTAGCCTATTTATTGCAATAATTACCTCGCCACTATCTGATTGATCTCTTGCTTCTCTCTAGTCTTGTTTCTCGAAGGACGATACGCATCAGAATATCGAAACAGCTCATATTCGACCTTCATGTACACTGGTATCACGTTACCGTATCACGTTACCCGACGGGTCTATTCAAAACTGGACCATCCCGTTCTCAATACGGGGATACTTATGAAAACTGCCCACTTAAGATGCAAGGGAAAATTGTTACATTACCCACGCTTCCAAGAAATGCTTTTCGCATTTAAAGCAAACAAAAACGTATAAAAATCTTTAAATGTGGGACTAAATCAACCAATAAATCACCAGTCAATCAGAACGTTTCAATACGATGCGTCAATTCACGATGATTCGATATGATGAAGCAACTTATTTACAAGACATTTCAAGCATTTAAATGAGAACATAATCATCCATCCCATATGGAACTCGGCGCTCTCGGCGAGGTCATGCAACAAACGGCTCTTCAAATTGACAATCCATTTCATCGCCGTCCATTTCGTCCGCCATTGTATCGTAACATTGTTCATGGAAGTCTACATTTCCTGTGCAATCTCATGCGCCTCGACATCCTCCGTGATGTGTGTAAAATTCGATTATCCAGTTAGTAGCCAAGTACAACAAAGCCACATATGGTCATAATGTACAATCTGTGGACGTTCTTTTCTCCCATATTTCACCTTGTACATGAATTCATTTGTTTTATCTAAAATTTGGAACGGTCCCCGTCAGTGACTCTAAAGTCTGGGAGACTAATCAATCTCACGTTGACGGAAAATCACACACACGTTGTCCCCTGCTTTGAATCTTTCCCATAACAAACGGCAGTCATGATATCGCTTTTGATACTGTGTGGCACCTTTGATATTTTGTGTTTGTCAGAGCTAAAACATCTTCCATTCGCTCTCTCAGCTCCCATGCTTAGCTACACCCAGGTGTAAGCTTCATACTAGTGGGGGTTTGATACATGATGTTTAGAAGAATAGAAACTTATCGTCCCAGAATCATCACGCTTGGAGTGAAGCCGGTTGTCTTTTGCTCAGCATAACGGTATGCCATCAGTACGTAAGGTATATAATTATCCCGGTCTCGTGCACGACGAATCGAACAATAATCTCTTCAACTATGACTCTAACTACTGTCTCTGCAGCCATATTCCGTATAGGAAATGCCTCTCTCCATTTCGAAAAGTAATCTGAAATCATGAGAATGTACTTGTTTCCATCCTCAGCTTCATGATGAGATCCCATGATACCTACAGCTATGCGCCTCATTTGCAAACCTAAAGAAATCACTTGCAATTGGCCATTCTTTCACGGCGCTAACCTTCTTTGGGGCAGTCGAGACATCATTCGCTGAAACGACATGAAGAAATTCAACTTGTTTGGGGAATACATAACATTTTTGAGGTTTCAGCTTCATACCTGCCTCTGCCAATCTGTATAACACTTCATCTAAATTGGCGAGCATATCTTCAAATCTCTTTTCTATAACCAAAATATGATCCAAATATATGAGATAAATATTCCAGTGCAATACTGACAAAACCGTTGCGACAAGCCATTCGAACGTCGCTGGTGTACAGGCCAGGCCAAATGGCATTGCAGTAAACTTAAACAGGTCTCTTCGAGTAGAATACACGGTTTTCTGCCGATTTGTTTCATCGCCCTCAATCTGCCAATATCCCGAGCAGAGATCTAGTGTTGAAAACCATTAGACGCCTGCCAATGAATCAAGAGATGTGTCTATTTTCGGACCAGGATACGCATCTTTCACAGCGGTATCATTCAGTTTGCGGTAGTCGACATAGAGCCGTAAAGCTCCACCCTTCTTCCTGACAATAACGACTCCTGATGACCATGGACTGCTAGAGGGTTCCATAACACCGCTACTGATCATATCATCGACTTGCCTATCCACCTCTCCCTTTGCTTGTACTGGCAGGCGACGCAGTGGCTGATTGATGGGCTTGGCATGACTTGTGTTTATGGTATGTTTGCGCCAAAATTCTTGAAGATGCAAATATCCCCAAGTGCTTACAGAACAATCATTTCACTTTCTCTGCTTGTTCCGGTGATATTTCAGAATTTGCGGGTCGATAAAGCTCGCTCAGACGTCTGTTAGTCTGTCTCCCTACGTATTGCTTTCTACCATTGGACAGGAGACAAGCTGAGATGGGCAAAATTCGCCTACTACTGTTCCTGGATATAGCATTTGCGGTTCATTTGACAGATTGATCATCCGTAGCCAAACTGTATAAACCACTTTAACTAATGATCTAGCCGCTAATGCTTAGTCTTTCTTCAAAAATGATGCAGATGGCCTAGTCAGCCCTTCAAATTGAGAAGGTGTTGTTTTTTTCCTTCGGGACACTGCAGATTGTGGGTGTGACATTCTCACTTCTAGGCGACGTATTTACAGGTGCTGTGAAAGCTATTTTGTAACACCCCAACGTTCTTTCGAACGAGACTGGCAGCGACATGTAGATAGTCTTAAATACGACGTTGGCAACATCTATTGACCCATGGTTATTTTTCATTAAATCCAAATCTATGATCTCGGCAAAATAAATCTTTCCAGACTGCTTTGCTGTACTAAACGTTGCCTCCTAAAGCAAAAGTAAAAATAATTCTTTCCCGTAATGATGATAATTCTAAGATTACAACGTATTACTGACGTCTAAAGATTTGCGGTTACTAACGTTGGTGACATCAAAGTTGAACAAGGTATAATGAATGAAAAACCTAGAACGTTCAGACCAGGAATAGCTAGCACACAAAACACTGATACAGAAACTGCTCAATTAATTGTACATGGAAAGAAATTTAGAATTATCACTTGATTTTCAGACACTGATAGATCATTGCCCTATATATCCTTTTGATTTGACATTTACAATGTCACTGACACAAAGGATCTTTAGTGATAGAAGCTGCAAACCAAGATGATGAGCTGAGGAATATTTTTCAATAACAAGATACAATTACTTTTTTGGTCTAATAGCTAATTCTGTAATTAGAAAGAACAGAAATGACATTTCTTTCTATGATTATATCACAAGTGAAATGAGTATTGGTGTAGGTGCTAATCCCTAATTAACAAATCTCATACTGGATTCATCAAGAATGAGTTTAAAAGGAGTCTTGATAGCGTGTGAAAAGATAAAGAAAAACTGATCTTGAACAGTATTTACATTCAGGAATAAAAAAGAAAAAGGATTACTATGGATGTACCCAACATATATTATTTACAGAAGCAACAAAATATTTCTTCGGCGAACAACAACAACAACAACAACAACAAAAATACATCGAATTTAACAATATTCGCGCTAACATGGTATTGTACTGATTATCATATTTTATGGCTGGAATCAAATAGCAGATATTATAATAGATTGCTTGGAATAGGACACAAATTAGCTAATGTTAGACAAGGAATATATAGAAATTAAACTTTACATTTATCTGAGTAAACAACAATACTAATAAATCTCTCATGATATGATTTTGTGTGGTGTTACAAATTGTGGAAAGACAAAACTTGCATTTGATTTGATCGAAACAGAATATAAAACTTGATTGTATTGTCATTATTTGTCCAACATTTATATACAATAAGATTTAATCCAGAACATGTCATTTTAGAGACTACAATGAAATTCCATTAGGTCCTGGTGATAAATTGCGTAAATGGCTATAATTACTTATTAGTGTATACCAGGAAACTAATATTTTGTTTCTGTTTGACGAATGCATCAACGTCGATGATTCAAGAATGAAAGCAGCAAGTCGAATCTAGTTAGCAATCAGCGGTAGATATTACGGAAATTTGTTTGGATGACAGCATTAAAATATAACGCACATTTACCTTACTTTCGTGAAAATTCTAGGTTTATTGTTATGTTCAGCAAGTCGTAAAATTTGTTAATATAAGAGAAAGAAGCAAAAGAAAAAGTTGCAGAAAAATAAAAAAGTAAACGTGAAATGTTATGAATGCTTATAGAGTATTGTTTTGATTACAAGTTTATAAAATAGGTTAGACTTCCATGGGTTAAACTACGACGCTAGAAGCATTTACAATTTCCTTACGGCGAGGTATTTTGTTATCTACTAAACGACATGTATCATCATAGGCTACAAAGAGCAATCCTTGTCTAATGTAATATTGTAGATCTCATTATAGTACTATTGAACTAGATTTATCACTTGACGACTTATATCTTGAATTACTAAGCAATTTTTTCACATGTCTAATCTTAGATTCTTTCTGACTATGGATGTTTTGGATACCCTTGCATACCTTTTTTCCTATGTCGGTCCTAAAAACATACAGCTTACTTCTAAGTCCACAAAATTCTTGTAGTACAACACCATTTGATTCATCTTCCAAAAGTCCTGTTATCATTTTAGTCATCGGAGAAGCAACAAAAGTATTATCTTATTTATAATCACTTGTGCACGAAAAATGACTATTTTCTTTAGCAGCAGGAAGGGTGAACAGACCACTTGTCTGAATCGTCATGTGTCTAAAACATAAAGTTCCTACGTAGGCTGAAAAAACAATGTCAATAACTCTAAACCAAAGTCTCTAACCGAGACTATTTCCGTACGGTTGAAAGCGGATAATAAATCGTTTGGGTTAGTTATTTTTGTTATTTTATTGTTGACTCTGTTTTTATTTTATAGTGCGTTTAGTTTACTCGTTGGTCAATTAATTTTGGTTGTTTTTCACCCTTCCTGCTGCTATAATTAACCAAAGATTTTATCCAGACCTATACGATATCTGGATCTTGGGTCATGTAGATTTATTGTTATAAATCCGAACGGAACAGCTTGTGCTTTTGAAAAGAAGTTTTTAAACTTGATCATATCCATATCACCTGAACACCAAGTATAATAAATATTTTGTAAGGTATAATTATCTACTCCATTAAACACGACTAAAATATTGCAGTTATCTCTGATCACTTTTGGAATTTGTGTATATCGCTGAGTAACATAAATCAAGTCAGTATTTTTATGTCTACCTCGAGAAAATATCCGAGCTGGATTTGATTGTTTATCTAACATAATATCGTCATATACTACGAGGTTATTAATAAATCCATCTAGATCATCTACAGATGGGGCTTCATCAATATCGGTAATAAAATCAACAACATCATTGCCGTCTTCATTCAGCAATTTTGAATTTTCATTAAAATCTTTAAGTACTTCGTAACATCGTTGATCATCTACAGATGGTGCTACCAAATATAATTTATCCCACTTGAGCCATCGCATTATCAGATTAAGCAATAATTGTGTTTTACCTGATCCAGATGGGCCTATTATAATCATTATGATAGAATTCGGTAACGCTGGATGGTGCTTTACTGGTTCCTGTTTTTGTGTCGCAGAAAAGTCAATTATATCCATATAATAAATAACATGGATATATATTGCGTTCGATGTAGAGTACCCACGTCCACCACTGGATTGACAACAATAACAACAAAAAATAAAAGACGTGCAATTACAGGCAAGTGTGTGAAATGTGGTACAAAAAAAATACAAATTTATTTCATCAAAGACAGGTGGAGATATCGCTGCTTCATTAGGGAAATTACCAGGAGCTCCATGGGCTAAATACCCCGGTGAGAAACATCTTCCTGGATATAATTATTGTGGTCCTGGAACTCGACTTGATATCCGACTTGATGATCAAGATCAACCAAGACCAGGAGTGTATCCAATAAATAAGATTGATCAAGCGTGTCATGTTCATGACGTTGCGTATAAAAGTAAAGATTTACAACAACGGCATCTCGCAGATGTAAAATTGATTCATGCGTTAAATTCTATACCCAATAAATCTGTCAGAGAAAAACTCGCTAGTTTTCTAGTAAAATCTGCCATGAAAGGTAAAATAATGCTAGGGGCTGGTATTTAATTATATAACTATTATAATGGAGTCTGTTTATTATAGCCCAAGAGGATATTGGAGAGGCAGAGCAGCGATTACTAAACTTGCAGAAGCAGCAAAAGTCTCACGTTCTGTTGCTGCAGCGTGGTTAGCACGACAGGCAATATGGCAAATTTATCTACCACCACCTAAAAAAATTCAGTACGCACATTTTGATGTCAGCACCCCTAATGAAGTTCATCAAGCAGATATTTTATTTTTACCACACGATACCATTAAAACACGTAGACGTCAATCACGCACGTACAAATACGCATTAACTGTCGCTGACGATGCAAGTAGATATAAAGAAGCTGAACCATTATCAACAAAAGCAGCATCTGAAGTTGCATCTGCGTTTGAGCGAATTTATCAACGTGGTGGTCTACGATGGCCACAATTATTACAAGTTGATCCTGGTAAAGAATTTCTTGGTGCAGTATTATCGTTGATGAAGAAACATAACGTTAAAATCAGACGAGGACACACTGAAATTCATCGTGATCAGGCAATCGTTGAACGATTTAATCGAACACTTGCCGAGCGCTTATTTGGATATCAGTATGCAAAGGAAATATCCACTGACTTTAAGTCCGGGGAGAGATCTCGTGAATGGGTTGCAAGGTTACCAAGTGTGATAGCTGGATTGAATGATGAAATTACTCGTACAACTTCCATGAAACCTTCTAATGCGATCATAAAAAGATATATACCAATACAACGACGTGAATCTTTCTCTCAACCGGTATTAGGTAATGTAACTGTAAGATATTTATATGAACCTGGTGAACTTGAAGGTGGTAAAAAAAAGAGCAACTGATCCTATCTGGAGTGTGACTACACATACAATTTCTAGCGTGGTAAGATCCACTGGTAGACCTGCAATCTAGAGACTAGATTCAACTGCTCCTCAGCGTGGATTTGTACGTGAACAATTACAGGTAATTCCTAAAGACACACAATTACCACCACATACAATTACATAACCAGAACCTCTACGTCGATTGCATTCAAGACAGGTTAGCATCACATTATCACGTATATGACCAAGATCACTATTAATTCTGTCTACAGTAAATTGTCTTGGATTATTATTCGAATATTGCCATAACATTACTGCGTTACAGCTTGCACAATGATTATTCTGTCGTTGTTTTAGTGTTATAATAAATTCAGTATCGATATCAAAATCACGATTATTTTTTTTGTCACATTGTTTATAACCAGATAGTTTTTTTCTTATTATGTCATTATTAACAGTTTGATCAATATTTTCTGTAAAATTTATAATAACCCTATGCAGTTGAGATATTCTTCTGACACGAGATACTGCGAGATAGACTAAATTTGACCATTCGATCCGATCATCGACAATCCAGATATTTGTATCAGAAATAGTTAATCCCTGTGAAGAATGGATCGTTATAGCGTATCCTAACGTCCACGGTGATTTACCCATACTCAGAGCATTCTCAACAACATCAACAGCAACCAAAACAATATCATTCAGTACAAGATTTTGTATTCCACCACCAGGAATTTCAACTTCGATATTTTGTCGTCGAGTATCTGTTGGGCGATAACATAACGGTACAGGTAGATCTGCAAACTTTTCTTTATGTAACAGAAATAATTTCTCCTGTAGTTCATCACGAACTATTTTTCTACTTGCAACAATCAAATCAGCAGGTCTCCATAAGTTCAAAAAATCATTCATAGTAGTTTCTGGAATTACTTTACGCATTATCTCACATTGTATTTTATCTGGCTGTAGTCTGATTAATCTTTTAAGTTCTTTCAGTGGTTCATCAATAGCTCTATGGTCATCATTTATTTCTTCATAATAATCTACGTTATTCTTTAGCCATTCATGTGGTGACTGTCCAATAAAGGGTGGTGGTTGACCATGATCGCCACACATAATTACAGCAGTATTCTTTGTCAATAACCAATCAAGAAATGTTTTTAATATTTCTAACGACATCATGTCTACCTCGTCCCAGATAATATATTTAGGTATATATTTCTCACCCATTCGTTCAGGAGTCCATGTATCTCCGCACCATCGGAAGAAACTATGGTATGTATATGATTTTACTCCTCGTTCTTTTATTTCTTTGGCGAGTGTAGGTGTCAAAACAATTATATCTGAATGGTTGTTCATGAATAATTTAATCGCACGAGTTGTTTTACCTGAATCGGTTAAGATAAACAGTCTTATGTCTAGCCACAGGATCATATACAGATGGTGCTGATGACTTTGATACTTGATTATTATTTTTGTAATATATTTCCTTAATTTCAACGTCAGCAGATTCAGAATAACTAAGTATATTTTCTTGTTTTATTCTCCATGATCCCCATTCACCATTACCAAGTAGCAGTTTTAACAAATCCGTATATTTTTTATTTATATAAAACGAATCCGTGGCGACTCTGACAGCATCACGAGGAAATCTATTTATCATAGACAGTAGATTTATAGAAACATATGCCAACATAGATGATCTTAAATGAGTAAATTGCGGTGAGTCACCATCAAGATAGCTTACAATTGTACCTAGTTTGGTTCCGTCTGATAAATAAGCATTACATCGGCTTATAAATGTGTTTTTTTTTCCGTTGTATCAGCGATTATAAAATCGAGTTCAGCATCGTCCATAATCAATCTTGTACAGTGTCGTTTATAATCGTATGATCCTCCCTGTGTAAATTTACCTATTATCTTTCTACCAAGATCTTTTGCAAGTTTTTCATCATACTCGTCCCTGCATTTACGTATATTATTAGTAATTTTAATAATGTCATCTTCATTGAGATCAGGAAATTCTCTCCTGGCATCATCGATATTAAATCTATCCGGTTCTGGTAACCAAACTTGCTTCTGTGAACTATACGATATAATTGCTTCACTCACCTTCAATAATGTTAAAATTCCAACATCAAGCATATATCGCAATAGTACTATTGGAACCCAATATTTTTCTGAAAAATGTCTTCCAAACCAAGCATAAGTAATCGGATGGAGATTTTCTGTAAACTCGAATGATTCTATATAAGCAAATCCGGTTAAGTCAAAATCTGGTAAGGGTCCGTTTATCGCAACTCTGGTCATCTCATGTGATGGATGTCCAAATCTCTTAAAGTATTCAGAACATTCTCCGTATCCAAGAAAACTCCCAGGATAACATGCTACCATATCAACTGAGATAACGTCGTTATACTTATATTTAGTATTTCATAATCCACCGTGTCCATATTCTATACAACTTTTCTGGATATCTTCAATAAATTCTGATCGTGTCGGTTTCCATGCATTTTTCTCCTGAGCGAAGTGAGCAGCAACTGATGGAACGGTAAAACAATTATTCAGTAATTGTCTAACTTTGACATCGTCAGAAGTATATTTCAGCGAAAGATGTTCCATTTCTACATGAAGAGATTCTGTACGATAAATATCCGCACCAGGCCGTACAAACTGATCATAATAATCATATTCTGAACTTTGAAATAGCCAAACAGATACAGGGTCACTTTTACTGATATTTTTGATACAATCAAATATATGACCATCATAAAATTTAACCGTTCTGTCTCGTGGAAATATCGTTACTGCCATAGTCCATGCATGTGCATTGTGATCAATAATATCTATCGAAGCTCCTCTTGATTCATATTTCGATTTATATAAAATCTCTCCTGTTAACGTCTTCACTGTTATTGGAAATTTTAATAATTTTCCTAGTTTATCAACGTCGCTGATAGATGCTCCAGTATCTTTAACTGATTCTGCCCACGTATTTATTTTTTACGTCGTAAATTTGTTAAACCATTACCACGTATCGCATTTGTGAATGTTCTGTTACCCGTTCAGCCACGCAGTTTATTCTTGACTCTGACAGTCTCATCGGTTTGAGATCTCCAACGTCAGGTTTATTATTCAGCGGATATATTGCATATACAACCGCAGTCACAGGGTATCCACGTTCATAATACGGTTTGTCAATACCAGTCAGTATTCCGGGCTTTGATTTATTACTCAAGATGACAATATTATTTCCCGACTGCATACGGACTGGATCACGTTTGTCACGGATAATCTAAGTATCGTCGTCTGTCCTTACAATAAATTTTATTAAAATAAAATATTTTTGAACATCAAAGTGGTTAATAATTATTCTTCCTCGTTTGTTATTCATCATATTGACAACATTTCCAACTCTGAATGTTGACCACACATGAGCAGCACAATTGTCACGAAATTCCTTCTTGGCTTCACGGATACGTTCGGTTATATCCTCATTTGTTAAAGCTAGATCTTGCATCGAAACACTAAATTTATATTCTGATAGTCTGTCAAGATCAAATCTAGTTCCCGCTGAGACTGCGGAAGGCTCAATGATGGATAATTCTTCCATTATAATTAAGACAAATATTTAAATTAAATTTTAGTATATATATATATATAATGATTCAAACAAAGAATCGATGTATTTGGCTCAAAATTGGATATACTTCTCCTTGTAACAAAGCATGCGTGAATGAATTCTGCTGCTACCATATGCAAAGCGTTAAAAATGGTAGCCTAGGACCAAAACCATGTGTTCAATGCGGTGTTGGAGTAAGAGGAAAAACTCAATTATGTGTAAAATGCGGCGGTAAAAAATACAGAGAATTAAAACGATATTATGAAGAAAAAAAAAATAATAATTTGACATTGTCAGGTAAATCTCCTATAAAAACCGTAGAAGATTATCTGGTCAGATTTCAAAACAATGATTTAAACAAATAATATTATGTATAAATGGAGCAAAAAGAATTTGTGGCACGTCCCATAATTAAAAATTATGAGGCGTCTCGAGATGGTGTAATCAGGCACTGTCGATTAAAAAACCAGTCGGTAGTGTTAATAAATTTGGTTATTTTGTATTTAATACCAGTGGAAATAAAAATTATTTATCACATAGATTCATATTCGAATGTTTTTATGGGGTTATCAAAGATGGACTTGTAATTGATCACATTGATGGAAATCCCAAAAATAATCGGTTATCTAACCTGCAGGCTATCACACAGAGTCAGAATTCTGCACGTGGAAATACTGGAAGGTGTAAAGTATTTAAAAAGAGAGCTATTAAATCCGTAAATGCAGAAACAGGCCAAGAAATAACTTTTCCATCAATGAATGCAGCTGCAAAACATTTTGGCACACATCCACGATCGGTACAATTTGTCGCAAATAAAACATACAAATCTGCATATTCAATAAAATATGATCAGTCGATAATATTTGAATATATCAGATAACTCTGTACTCTTAATAAATAAATATTTATTTTATATAGTTCGACTCTGTTAATTATTCCCAATCAATCATGACACCTTCACTGTCACTGTCACTGACAGAATCAAATAACATAATTTTTCTTAGTTGTATTACACGATTATCTACAATCTTCTTTTTCTCGTATTCACGAGATAGTTCAGATCTGATATTCTCGATCGAACGTGCAAGAGGAACAAACAGCTTCATCTGTTTGTCATTTACTCCTGCCAAGGATACCAGCATTAATTTATAAATCAGTTTCATGAATCTGTACTCAGATGTCAGTGTGTATTTACCCTCGGCTTTTCGTTGTTTCAATATTTCATAATCGCATAATATTTTCTCAGGATCGAGATTATCAGAGAGATTTATTCCGTCATGTTTTAATTTTTTAATAGCGGAAATAATAGCATTAATATTTTCTTGGTTCATTATATAATAAATATTTCTTCAATATAAAAAATATTTACAAAACATATAATCACAACACAACCCCATATGAGCTCCTAGATTGTCAAACAACATTCTAGCAAGCTCAGGGGCATTCGAAATTAGACGAAACACATTTTACAGACTCAACCCCCATTTGAACCCCTTGGTTGTCAAACAACATCCTAGAAAGCTCAGAGGGTGATCCGTAATTTTTATTAACGACACAAACACAACACATAAACTTATCCTAAACTTATCCTAATGGACGGCACAGACACATAAACTTATCCTAATGGACGGCACAAACACATGAACTTATCCTAATGAATATATGATTGTATGATCATGATTATATATACATATGATTATGATTTTGAATTTTTGCAGACAGCGCAAACATAATCTTATCCTAACTTATCCTAAACTTATTTTAATGAACATATAATTGTATGAACATGAATATATACAAATGGTGATGATTTTGATTTTTGCAGACAGCACAAACATAAAATTAACAACAAACTTAACAACAAACATAAACTTAACAACAAACTTAAACTTAACTATTAACGGAATACAACGAGGGGGGGGATTTACCTACGTCCAACAGATTTTGTACACTCTCCCCCCATACAAAACCCCGGGGAGTGCAAAAGTACACCCACCACGTGGTTACATGGTGGGAAAGTTGTATTATTTTTCTGTTGGGTTTCGTACCCCCAATTATAAATAGCATCCGTTGCCGAATGCAAGATAATATATCTTTAGCATTTTTGGAGACTCGAACACACAGAGAGTCTTCAGAACTTTGATCTACGTGCAAACGCCTTAACACCTCGGCCACCGCTCTCTTATGAATATACAGTTAAATTTAAGTATATAAACTATTTGCACTGTCTCACATGTGATTACTAATAGAATAAAATCAGTTATTGTAGAGCTGTAGCGTAAATTTACTTCAATTTTTCAAACATAATTCATAAAATAATCGCATATTACATTTTCTGTATGAGTTATCGTTCGTTAGGTCAAAATACATGTGTTAGAGCTAAAAATAACTCTACGCACTTGTATAAACCGACATGAATTTAAGGCTATCAGAGTCAAAAGATGCATCAATACCCCTCTCTGTTACAAATTGCTGCTTCACTAACAACTAATTGCTTACAGAGAACAAATAAATCACTAAATAATTCACGAAAACAAGATATCTTAGTTGTCTATAAATCAAACGTAGTAGTAAGGGAGATAATCGTTTAATTTGCTCTGCAGCGAGAGAGCAGAGTTATCTCGCTTCATTATATGTACAATTGCCTCAAACATATATTATTCAGATTTTAACGATTTTGAGTATTGTTCAACCCATCAGATTGAAGAATTTGTAATAATTTCATGAAACAGGGTACCATTTAACCCATTTGATTAAGAAAATTCTAAATATTTCACGAAACAGTACCATTTAACCCATCTGATTAACGAATCTGTAGAATTTACGAATCAGAGTACCATCTAACCCATCAGAATGAGAAAAATCAGTAAAAAAAAATAATTATATTATTTCAGAATCAGATTATTTTTTCCCCTTGATTATATCAGGAAATATTTACTCGGACGTTCTACGGGCGTATATATAGATTACTATTCAGTGATTCTCGCCTTAAATCCAGAATGTGTCCTGTCTTTTCAGTAAGCTTGAAATTTATTCTTGACAATAATGGATTATGTACACGTAGATAAACCGGATTAATTGGTTCAGATACAATTAACCACCCAGGTGGAGCTTGAGGGCTAAATGAATATAATATATACCCTTGTTGAGCTTGAGTGGATTTTTCAAGATCTACTTGATAGCTGCCATCAATTACGTCACATACTAGATTGACTGCGATCGTTGATGTTATATTAACAATACCAGGTGAAGATATGGCGACCTCCACAATGTGGATCATTATTATATTTAAGAACGGTTGGTGTAGGTATTAATTTTTTCCATGAATCACATATTCTTTTAAAGTGTTCATCAATAAGATCATTAACTAATTTCTTTAGCTTATCAGAGTTAAATCCCGGAATTATAAATGTTGGTAGCTGTTCTTCTGTAATTCCATAATATTTAAGAAACACTGTTGTAAATAAACGTTTATAACTTACACGTTGAATTGGGCTGTCTTCATTAACTATAAAAGTATTAAGAAATCTATCTGCCGGTGCGTTTAATGTTTTTTCTCTGTCAACGATAGCCTTATTTACATATTCTAAGTCTGATGCAGCTTGATTCAAATGTTGTATTGTTTCAATTATTTGATTTTTTAAATCATCGTTATAAAAAGTGTTGATGCTGGAAAATAAATTTCTTAGATCATTAAGTACACGTCCATGTTCAGATTTAATTGGTCTTGATTTTGAGTTAATTTCTTCAACGTTAATTGTTGCTATTCTAGTTGTACCTTTCTTACCCTGAATGAAATCTGCAAAATGAGTATAATGTGTATAACCACGATAAGCATCCGGATTCTCTATAAATGGATACGTTTTTCGATATTCTGGGATTTTTATAAATTTTTCAAAATTTATAACGAAATCAGATCGTTGTGGTTCTGGTGGGCCTTTATAAACCGGTGCAACTTCAGGCCAGCCTAATACTGATCTGATCGAACTTTGATAAATATCTACAACATAATCAGGGGAATTTATTTCAATCAACGCTGATAATGTTGGTTCGTAAACAGTAATTGCTCTTTTGGATTCTTTTCCTGTAATAGATTTAATTCTGTGTTGGAACTCATCGTTGATCTGTTCTATTTGATAACTACCCGTTGGAATAGCAACTACTTGCCAATCAGGAGTTCCATCAGGCTTATTCTTATTTGCAAATACTAATGAATTATTTGGCTGTAGTCCACCAAATGTTTTTGATCTAATATTTGGCCAACTATAATAAACTCGCAATTGTGCTAAGGCTATTTCCTTTGCTGGAATTGCGGTTAGAAAGTTAACGCTAAACTAAGGATTGGTCGAACTTAATGATATCATAGTAGTTTTTGACAGGTTGTATTAGTGACGATTTGTTGAAGTAATTCTCTTGAGTCAGTCATTATTATTATTGTTATTATTTAATTCGCCTTGGTTACTGTGAGTGACTTTGTCACTAAATGCTTCATCGTAGGTTTTCATTATCGTTGCGAACTCTTCATCAGATATTTTACCATCACTGAGGTACAAGGAAATATATGACGATAATTTAGAATAAGCTGTTGTTGCTGTATGTAATTTTATTATATACTCGTGCAATTTATCATTTGTACATGTAGCTATCTTCTTAGCTATAATACTGAGAATACCTGCGATAGTCGTTAAGTTGAAACGACAATTGTTACAACTGCAGGCGCTGTCATTGTTATTGTTGATAATAATAATCCGACCCCAGCAACAATAGTGGAAACTGAGTAAACAATTATATCAATGACAACCATACGTCTGCGATATTTTTTTACTTTATAATCGTCGATTATATTTTTTTAATTCAGTCTGACATTTACACACTTGATTATATCTGTGACGTTGAACGTCGATGTAGGACTGAGCTCCTTGGTTTTGATCCATTATACAATGACATTAAGTAATTAATTAAGGAGTTTCAGCTACAAATTCCAGATACCACAAGTAACGTCTCGGAGGCATTTCCGTTGATATCAGCGTAAATATTTCTTTAGTGTTTTTATTTAGCATCACATTCGGTGATGATGAAGTGGCAGCAGTAATTTCTAAACCACGCATGGACAGCCTGTATAAACCAGTTACTTCTGCGGTATGTTCGAGAGTGTTATTTTGTGGTGTCCATGTTGATGACCCTGATGCTACTGTATACACGATATTTTTAATCTGTCCGTGTGGAATTTTAATCAGATTAGTTTTTTGAACAATATTAGGTATTCCACTGACAATATCGTTCAGTCTCATGTTAACGTCGGCTAGTTTTATGTCAACGGTTGGTTGTTCCCCCCAAAAAAATCTTTAATGGTTTTGTTTATATTTCGACGAAAATTTAAGAACGTTTCTACATGTCTAGAAAAAGTAGCATTGAGTGTAGTCATTTCGTCATTGATTGTTTTTAGCGAAGTTGTCATAGGAATTTCCTTGTCATCGACGTATTTCTTCGTTGCAGCATCAAAATCAGATTCTGGTGTTCTAAGATTATTAATACCATTATTATTCATGTTGAGAAATGCACGCATTATACCGCCGTTGACTAATACGTACTTAGATTCTTGATCGTCGACATATTTTTTTGTTGCGGTGTCTGTATCTGCGGCTGGGTTTCCAAGGCCTATAATTTTATTTCGGTTCATGATAATGTGACCCGTGAATGAATCACCAACTTTCTTAATATAATCGTTGACTGACGTACCGGAATCTTGTATTTTACCCTGATCAGTAAAAGTAACGATATTATTAACAACCGCATTAGGAACTCGTATGAGTACATCTGGCAGTTGTATATTACTCGTCTTTAATCGTCCTTCTTTATCCTGAAAAACAACGACCTCATTTTGATCAACACTTGTAATATTTAATAAATCATCAATCTCATTTCTGAGCTGATCAGGGGTTGCATATTTAGATAAATCACCTTGCTGCTGAGCTTTACTACGAGAAGATCTTCCGTAAATATCTACCATTATATTTACTAATGTCTGTTTAAATGTGACAACGTGGTATATTCATGCACGACTTTATGAGGTGGTTCTGCTGATTTTGATACAGCATCAAGTACAGAGAGTACTTCACGACCACATATTGGCGGATCAATTAATGTTTGTGTTGGTAGCGTTGAATACCATATTGGAATACTTTGTATGCTGCTAACATACTCTAAAAATTCTTTTGGTGGAGCTAGTCCATATGAATCAAAATAAATAATTCCACGTGGATCAATTGCATAACCAACCCAGTGTGTGCCTGGACCAGAGTTTTTATCGAGATTAAGAATACGGGGTCCCTGGCAATCTTAGACCGCGACCGTATGCTGGGCCTGATAATCTTAGACGGCCCGGCTGTGGTACGTTTGGTGCTGTTAGACGTTTTCCGTGTTGTTTTGCCCGTGATCTTTTTTTTAAGTTTTCTGCGTGCATAATTCCCTTTCCTGTTGCTTTCTTTAATGCCATTCCAGTGGCAGTTCCAACAGCGCCTAATGCAGCTGCTTTTGCAACAGCTGGGGCTGCAGCGGCTATTAATGCTTGCATAGCTGCGAGAAGTGGAAATATACCATCCGTTTTAGAAGTATCTTTGATGGCGCCCGCAGAAAGATTACGTTTTATACCTTTATTTGATTTTTTTGGCTTCATTGAAGTTTCTGAACTGACGCTCGGTCAACGATAATTTATTTGTACCGCTCATCTGTTCTTTTTTAGCGATAGTTTTATTCCACAGTTATTTTTTGATGCTGATTGTAGCCTTTTAATCTGACCAGGAGTCAGACTAACACTAACGTGATTATATGACATTATAATATTATGAGCGATCTAATTACATGTTTTCAACTGGAGCATCAACAACTCACATTCGTCCACCAACACCTTCAAGTAACATTGATTTATCGTTGAGTATAACAGCGATTGCTCTGTAATTAGCGATAACTCCTCTTATCACACGAGCTCGAAAGTGTATATCAACTACTGATTGTCTGTATAAATCCAAATGTTCCAGCGAAAAGTAATAGATCGGATACAATGTTATAAAATCCAATTGTGATATCTGTAAACCAGTATCAATATTTTGATCACGTCCCATGAACGTCATCAGACGATGATATGCACGTGCTACATGATTTTGATCGAAACTCAGTAATATATCCTCGGATGGTTCTTGATGTCCATTTATCCTTAATGAAACTTCGGAAACACCAAGTTTGTCAAATATCATAATACTTTGTAGTTGATTATTTATTCGTGCAGTATTTTGTAATGCAATAAATATATTTCGCGGTGCAGAAACACCCTGCTGGGAAGCTATCTGCCACGTGAATAAACCATTAATATTACTCTGAACAGCATCTGTGGTCATTGTTAACCACAATAACGCTGATTTACCACCTTGACCCATGAAAGCAAGTAACCGATCTTCTTCAGCAATAGATGGAGTCATTACTGGAATCCACAATGAAAGTTTGGTTAACACCACTTTACCATGAAGTGCTTCAGTTGCAGGATCATCAGCTCCTTCAGCGTGCCATATTGCATCATTGTCTGTAGCCTTTCGTACGAGTACAACCGTATGTTTAGCTCCAAAAATAACCTTTGTAACCTTTCTACAGAATCCAAATATATGTGAAAGTAGAATTACACAAAAAAAAACCTTTCATTTTCGTTAAGCATTGCTCGACGTGACGCGAATCCTAAGTTGAAGTTTTCATTCATTGATACAACAACATTCCCAGCTGCATTTAGTGTTACATTCCTATGTTCGGGATGATCGGTTGTGCCCTTCGCAAACACCATTGATGGACCAGTTGATCTTGAATAATCGTCGCTGTATCTAGCAAGACCCAATATTGTTGTTGCAACATCAACATCAACGTCTTTCTGGATTGATTCAATATTTTTTCCTTCAATCATATACGTGGCACTGTCAAATAACGCCATAATGCCATTATTAACAAAACCAACCCGATCAGCAATTCCATAATCTGTATTATCTGCTTTTAAAAGTCTACCTTCTACTTCAATAAACGCCTCAGCGGGTAGGAAATACCTACTTGTATCCTGAACCTGTAATTCAATCCTTCCACGCTGATCTGGAATTCGTGCGTCGTAAGAATAATATTAATAATCACGCACAGACTCATCTTTAAGTACTGGTGCGTCCATGTCAAATGCGGGATCAGATATGCGCTTGAACATCTTTTTTTTAATTATTATCGTCTAACACGAAGACCACTTCCTGCTATCAGACTAGCGGTTATATTTTTTTTTTCTTTTTCTGACATTGGTACACTAGCCAACTCTGCTAATTTTTGATTAGCAGCTTGATTTGTTATTTTACTGACATTTGCGGGCATTACTTCAGTGCTAGGTAATTTTACCGGTTGAGGTTTTCGTCGTATTAATCGTGCTAGTCTATCTTTGATCGCTGAAAATGCTTTACTAGCAACATCACCAACAGCACCAATACCTTTTTCACGAACAACATCAATAGCTTTCATTCCCAGTTGCTTTGCGATAGGCATTGCTTTTGGAGTTATCCTTCTAAATAGACCCTGAACAACATCACCTAGTCCATCTCCGTAGGTTGTTTTGTACACTGGTAATCGTGAATTTATTACCCTGACCATGATAGGTCCACGTTGAGTACTATGTACGATCATTTTATTATAGTAATTTTATTTAATTACGTTCTTAGTCACGATCGACAATTTCATCAATGAGAGACCGATAAACATTAACGTCCGTGATACCACCTGTAAATAACCGCCTACAAATATCGGCTACTTCATTAATTATTTCTGGAGAGTTATTACCAGCTCGTTTTCCTCCAATGAGGACTTCTAGTCGTTCAACATCGGAGAGAACACTGTTTGGACAAAGAGTAAAGCCGCTTCCAGTTTTAGGTTTAGGATCATATATTCCTAATTCTCTTAGTAAATCTTCTTCCTCTCTTTTCAATTTTTCTTCTTCCATCTCCTTTTGTGTACGTGGATATAATGATGATGATGGTGGAGTTTGTGCTGTTCGTAGTGGTGATGATGATCTTAATGGTGATGGTAATGATAATGGTGGTGGTGATGATGATAATGGTGGTGGAGATGATGATAATGGTGATGGTGATGATGATAATGGTGGTGATGATCTTAATTGTGATAGTAATGATAATGGTGGTTGTGATTCCAATGTTGTTTGAGAATCTGGTTGTGATTCCAATGTTGTTTGAGGATCTGGTTGTTTTCTTTTTGTGTACTTTCGTTTTGGTCTTCCTCCTCCTTCTTGTTTTGCTTTTCTTCTTTCTTCTTTCTCTTGTTTTCTCTGTTCTCCAAGTTGTTTTGCTTCTTCTTTTCTTGATTGAATTAATTCATCAATTTCATCAACATAATTCTGATATAATGAATCATTGGCTTTAACTTTATCAACATTAAAATATATGTGATATAATACTTTTTGCCACTGCTCACGGGTTTTAATATCTTTAGCGTATTCAGGTTTCATTCATTTACCTCTTTGACCAAAACCATCCACAGCAAATGCAGCTAATTGTTTTGTGTTTTTAATGTCATTCTTAATTGCATTAACAGTATCTTCATTAAATTTATTTATTAGTTCAGTATTACTTATTGTTGCAAGACGTTTTTGTTTAGAACTGATGCTTCAGCGGCTTCAGGTATTTGTTGTATTGGTTGAGCAGCAATAATTTCAGCTGGAAGTCCCCGGAAAATCCTTTTGTCTGTTTTGTTCTTTCTGCTATTTTTCCAGTTGCTTCAGCGGTCTTCTCTAAAGCAGGAAGTAGACCTTTAGTGGTTTCTGTGATAGGTTTAAATAATTGTTTTGTATCCTCTTCAAATTCGACATGAGATTCCTGACGTGATTGTAGTTGATGCTTGACAGAATCACGAACAGGTAAATATTTTTTAATTGCCTCTAGTCGCTCTCGAGCTAATTTAGCTGAATGTGGTTCTCCAATATTATTATTGATAATATTTATAATAGTTGTTTAATTTATAGCAGCAGGAAGGGTGAAAAACAACCAATATTGAGTGACCCGGCGAGTAAACGAAACACACTACAAAATAAAAACAAAGAGTCAAAGATAAAATAACAAAAATGAGCTAACCCAAACGATTTATTATCCGTTTTCAACCGTACGGAAATAGTCTCGGTTAGAGACTTTGGTTTAGAGTTATTGACATTGTGTTTTCAGCCTTCGTAGGAACCTTTATTTTGTTAAAATAAGGTAGGAACTAAAAAGGTCTGTTCACCCTTCCTGCTGCTGGTCAGGTGGAGCCGATGTACAATTTGTCATAAACAAACTTACACTATGGATGCCAAGAATAACTCCGTCTATCACTAAAATGGCGGAATTAAATGATATGCTGCAAAAACACACAAACAGAATTTATTTTCAGCAACATAAAATATATCAAACAGCAGTTCCGAATACCACCGACTACACATGGCGAGTTACAACGACATCAAGTGAACAAAAACCACGGCAATTATTTGTTGTATTTCAGAGACAAGCTCGACGTAATAACCAACAACAAAATAATGCGATATTTGATAATGCTGATGTTAGACGAATATACGCTAGAATAAATTCAAAGCAATATCCAGAACGAGCGATAGAATGCAATTTTGCAGATGACGCTAATAAAAATATTACTCGACCGTACATGTATTTGCTCGACGCACTGCAAAAATATCAAGATGTTGGAGATGGATCTCAGATATCAGTAGAGGAATTTCGTACACTTTATCCGATATTTTATTTTGATGTTAGTAAACATAGCGAGCGAGCTGTAGACAGCACAGCTGATATTGAAATTACTTGGACACTAGGAGCAGCTCCAGTGGCGCGTTTATATGTATATGCGTTAGTAATAAGCGATAGATTTGTTACAGTTGACTCTGTTGGAGGTAAAATGTCAGTACAAGTTTAATCTGTAATCGTTATATAAGATGACAAAATATATTGTAAAAGAAATATATTTGACTGATGGTCAAGTTAAAAAATTAGCTGCTGCTGTTGCAAAGAAAAGACAAGTATCATTAAAGGTCAACCTTAATGTAGCGGGTATTTTAAAAAAATTAATGTTAGCCAAAAAACAAGTAAATAAATACGATCGCAAAAAACCTTTTGTTTTAAATTTAAGTGCTGCACAAATAACTGCAATGGCAAAATATGGCGGCTTCTTCGGTCCGGCATTATCTGTAATGGCCAGAACGTTAATATCTAAGCTTTTGCCAGTGTTAGGTACATTAGAATTAGCAGCAGCGTCTGGAGCAGTATCTGGCGCAACGAAAAAGGCAGTTGCAGGTAGTGGTATAAAGAAAATTTTCGTATGAATATCGATGGTAACAATTTTATGTGATGGATAAATATAAGGCCTAAAAGAAAGACAACGACGAAAAAAAAGACACCGACGAAAAAAAGACACGACAGAGGCGAAAAGGGGGATTTATTCCAATAGCCCCGTTACTGGCAGGATTGGCAGGAAGTCTATTGCCAGATCTTTTAGGAGTAGGACGAGGACTAATGTTGCCAGGAACAAGGAGATAAAATCTGCGTTAAGTAATTTTGATATACTTAATAAACTAAAAAAAGTAAAAAATTTCAGTGGAGTTAATTTTAAAGATGAACTTATGGCGATTCCACCGTCGCTAGGTTCGTGTGTTATAAATATACAAGATTTTAATGACGGATCTGGCACACATTGGGTAGCTGTTTATGATAACAATTATTTTGACTGGTTCGGAATTCCACCAAGTGACGCAGTAAACAACTATATGAGCAGAGTACAAGATATGAAGTCTCTCACGAAAATAATAAATTATTCGTCTAATCAAATTCAACCAGTTGGAACTTCCGCTTGTGGATATTATTGCGTAATGTTCATTAAACAGATGACCGAAAATCCAGATTTTTTAAAGTTTATTTTGCAATTTGACAAACAACCTTCTCACGCTAATGATGAGATTGCATTAAATTTAATCTAACCTTAGATATACAATGTCAACATATTGTCTTAAGTGTAAAACTAAAACAGAAAATAAAGACGAAAAAACAGAAAAAACAAAAAATAATAGAATAATGCTGAAAAGTATTTGTGCAATCTGTGGAAGAAAAAAAAAGTATGTTTTTACCAAAAACAAAGTTGTCCGGAGCGGGTTACCCTGACAAAATTATTTTAGTAGACGACTAAATAAATAATGACATGCGACTGCGATTGCGATAGAGATTTGTGTCTCGAGCAAAATAAAATTGTTACATATTGTCAGAAATGCAAAATCAGAGAAATAATTGGAACAGGTATAGATATACATAAATTTATTGGAAAATTGCCGGAACCAAAAGGCGGTTGGACATTGCCAGGCCATAAATATACTGGACCTTATAATCCGCTTGATAAACAACTTCACGAAAACGATAATCCTTTGCCAGGACAAGAGCCTTACAATCAAGTTGACGCAATAGCAATGCGCCATGATATCTGCTACAGAGATATTGATCTTCCAGACAGCGAACAAAATAAACACAGCTGCGATAAAGTAATGTTAGACGAACTTCGTGATATGAAACCTGTAAATATGCGAGAACGTGTTGACCCAAGGCTGGTCCAGGGTTTTACTGGAGCAAAATATAAACTCGGACTCGGTAGAGACGTACTCGGTAAAGAAGAATTATATGATGATCTTGCAACTGAGCTACACAGACCTAAAAAAAAAAAGTTTCCGCGACGTAAAGTTGTCGCAAATGCCGTTAATGATATCTGGGCGATAGATTTAGTTAATGTTTCAAATCTAGCCCAATATAATGATAACAAGAACTATCTTTTTAATGTTGTAGATGTTTTAAGCAAATACGCGTTTAGTATACCCGTTTCGGATAAAACAGGGGCATCGATGACTGATGCGCTAAAACAAATTATTGTTAACACAGAAGGAAAACCAAATAGAATATGGACTGACCATGGAGCAGACTTTTTTAGTAAAAAATTTGGACAGTTTTTGGAGCAAAATAACATCAAAAAATATGTCACAGGAAATGAGGGGAAAAAGTGTCATCGTTGAAAGATTTAATCGCACGCTCAAAGAAAAAATCCACAAATATTTGACAGCTAAAAATACGAGTAAATATATTGACAATTTAGAAAACATTGTTGACGAGCATAATAACACGAAACACAGATCCATTTCGCTAGGCAAAAGTAAAATGTCGCCAAACGACGCGATTGCAAATCCAATATTAGCACACGAAAACATGTACCGACGACACAAATTTAAAGTTGGCGATAAAGTTAGAATTTCTTTGACGAAAAAACATTTGAGAAAGGGTTTACTCATAACTGGAGTGAAGAAGTATTTGTTGTTGATAAAGTACTTTTAACAATGCCAGTTACATACTCGTTAAAAGATTTATTAGGTGAGCCTATAACTGGCAGTTTTTATGAGCAAGAACTTCAGAAAACAGAACAAGATGTATTTGTTATTGAAAAAGTTATTAAAAAGCGCGGCAACAAAAGTTTAGTCAAATGGCGTGGATATGGCGATAAATTTAATAGTTGGGTACCAACTAAGTCGATATCATCGACTGAATAATATTATTATAAATTTCCTCGTATTTTATTAGTATTGACTTGTATTTTACTGGTTTGCATAAAGAAATTAAATGTAATTTTCTTGCACCGTCCATTGGCATTAAATTAAATATTTTAACAAAAATAAAATCGTATTTTATATTTCTTTGTTGTCCAGCTATTTTTACGTTTAAAAAGGGCTTTATAAGTTGCTAAAATATTTGATGCTCGGCAACAGTAAAATTAAATTTTATTATTTTTTTAGCAATATGGTACTTGACATCATATCGCCCAGTTGTTGGTCTGCTTAGATATTTTTTACTAACAACAACATCATCTTCATCGTCGTCATAGTTATGCAAAATATCTTTTCAGTATAATCAGCAAATCTGTCATTAGTAATATTTTCTGATGTAAAATTTGAAACTGAAACAAAATCTTCCTAATTTAGTTTAGCCAATCTCTCAATTAAGTTCATTATTATAGTAATCTTTTGTCCAATTAATAAATAATAAGATGTTCGGAGAAATAAAATATCATCAGCGAGTTAATATATTAAATCATAAAGAATTAGCTGAAGCAGTTCGAGCTTGTTTGTTTGGAAACAGTTTTTATTTTGTTGATGTTATGATAACATTAGGTGAATTTGACAGATTTTATTAACAGCAGCTGACAAAATAAAACTTGATACAAATAAAATGATGACATTACGATTTAATCGTGATGATGTTATGGAATTTAGTCATAATTGTCTTTCTCGAAATGATGTAGAAAATATTATTAATTATCGTATCTAAAGATAAATCTGTCAAATGTCAACATTGACGTTGCTGATTTGGTTTTGCCATCAGCGACAGATTTTATTACACTCGAATGAATTTTATGATAGTTTGCCGCAGATGCCATTGATCTAAATTTCATTTCTTCATTAGTTTCGAGATATATTGAAATTATTTGTTTAGACGGATTTTTAAAATTATTACCGCCACCAGTTCCACGTTTTGTGTTTTCTTTTGTCGTCACTAAATCTAGGTTTTCCAAACAATTATCTGTTTTAATTTTGTTAATATGATCAATAACTAAACTATTAGGTATTAGTCCGTTAAAAGATTCAAACACAAAACGATGAGATTGATAACAAACAAAATTAGTTTTTGTTTCACGTACATTAACACCAAGATATCCACTGTTCTGCAAACTTCCAACAACATTTTTTTGTTCTTATATGTCTAATAATTCTCTTATCACTTGCCTCATATAAATTAAACACTGGATGAGGTTCAAATTCATTTTGTAATGATAAATTTCCAATATTATCATCAGCGACTGTGCCATTTGCTCTGTATACTCGTTGTCCTTCTGGAATATCGCCGCAAAACAAAGTATAAATAAAACCTTTTCTAAACATTTTAATTCTTTCTGTATCATCGCCTTTTACTGAAATTAACATACCAGCTGGTGTTGATATGCCAGCAGTTTTTTTAGATTCTATATTAATAACAGAACCTAACATATTTGCAGCGTATAAGTTGTACATTGGGTGAACATGATAAGTTTCTTGCTCTTCCGCTGTCAGTGGCAGATATCTCAAAATTTCTGTCATTATACTATAAGGTTTTTTATATCTCTAATTAGGAATTTTAAAAAATTCTATTAAATATAAAAAACTACTATATATATATATAATGTTAAAATTGCGAGATATTGCTAAAAAGAACATTATCAAATCAAAAAAAATTGCTTCAGCATTTTCTGGTTACGATAACAGTTACAAACTTGATGATCAAAACATTTTAGCAAATTTTAGCTCCACAAATTTATTTCATCTTTTACAACCTGTTATAACTCGAGAACTTGCGGCTCATAAAAGTATCAAACTTATAGTCCAATATCATACGATCTTATCAAAGTTACACGCAGTTGAAGATATACTTGATGTAATTTTTTAAACAAAAGTTTTGCCAGCGAAATTTCAGAACCATATTTAACAACAAAATCGAGAAAAATATTAACTGGAACAAATATTGCCATGGTCGCCGATGAAATACATCAAGAAATAAACAATAAATTAGAAGAATTTACTTCATCAGGATCAGGTTGGAAATTTGAAATGATAAAAGAAGTTAAATATAACGTACTTCACGGCAGAGGCGCTAATAGCGCTGTCTACGTCGATCTCCCTCAAAAAATTAAAAACAAAAAATGCTGTATTAATGTTATAAACGATGATGACAAATGTTTTCAATGGTCTATTCTTTCTGCGATATTTCCAAAAGAAAAAATGCTGCTCACGTTAACAAGTATTTTCCGCACAAAGACGAACTACATTTTGTAGGAATAACTTTTCCAGCAGCAGAAAATTATATGCCAAAGTTTGAAAAACAAAACAGTATCTCAGTAAATGTTTCCGGACTAGATGAGCGAGAAAACGTTTACCCAAGATATATCTCAGAAAATGCTACACAGTTGACAATAAATTAATTTTTTTATCGAGGACATTATTGTTGGCAAACAGTACAGTAAAAATAAGAATAAAAAATATTTCTGCTATAGATGTTTGCACGGTTTTTCTAGCGATGAAAGACTGCAGAAGCATCTCAAATACTGTGTCAATGTTCAAAAAATAAGTATGCCTAGCGAAAAAGAAAAAATATTAAAATTTAAAAATTGTAATCATAAACTAAATATTCCTTTTGTTATTTATGCTGATTTCGAGTGTCTACTCGTTCCTGTGGCTGGAGCAGAAAATAATCCGAATAAATCCAGTACTAGAAAAATACAACAACATATTCCTTGCGGAGTAGCTTATAAAGTAGTTCGTTGCGCTAACGATAAATTTTCAACTCCGATAAAGTTATATAGAGGTGAAAATCCAGCCGTATGGCTATTAAAAAATTTAATAGACGAAGTTAATAAAATTTCTAACAGATTACTTTAAACAGGTCCGATGAAAATAACGTCTAAACAGCAACTGGACTTTGATAAAGCAGTTGATTGTCATATTTGTGAAAAGTTGCTGGTGGATTCTAACGGAGCCCGTGATAAGGTGCGAGATCATTGTCATTTGACCGGCCAATATCGTGGAGCAGCTCATAACAGTTGCAATTTAAAATTTCATGCTCCAGATTTTATTCCCGTAGTTTTACATAACTTTCGTGGCTATGACGGTGATATCATTGTAGAAGCTTTTGGTGATGAAAATATTAAAGCTAAACTAAAATAACGTAATAAAATGTATTCCAAATAATTTTGAAAATTATATGTCGGTGACGCTCGGTAAATTACGTTTTTTTGACAGTCTGCAATTTATGGCAGCATCATTAGATGAGCTTGTTAAAGGTTTCAGCAATTTCGCTAACCTAAAATTGCTTCGGTGAAAACTATATGGATCTGACAAAAAAAGGTATCTTTCCTTACGAGTATCTCGACGACTGGAGCAGATTTAATGAAACTTCTCTACCTAGCAAAGATAAATTTTACTCGCAACTCAAAAACGAAAATATAACAGATGACGAATATAAATATGCGCAAGATATTTGGAATAAATTTGATTGTAAAACATTTGGTGATTATCATGATCTATATTTGAAAACAGATGTATTATTGCTAACAGATGTTTTTGAAAGTTTTCGCCGGGTAAGCTACAGCAATTATGGACTAGACCCCTGTTGGTATTATTCCTCTCCAGGATTATCTTGGGACGCTCTACTAAAAACGAGTAAAAGAGAACTGGATCTCTTAACAGATGTCGATATGTTTAACTTTATTGAAAAAGTTATCAGAGGCGGAATTAGCGTTGTAACAAAAAAATATGCAGCTGCTAATAACAAGTACTTAAAAAATTATGATAAAAATCTCCAGTCAAGTTACATCATTTATCTGGACGCCAATAATTTGTATGGTTTTGCGATCTCAGAACCAATGCCGTGTAGTGGATTTCATTGGATAACTCCAGATCAATTTCTTAAAGAAACTGAAAAAGATTTACCTAGAAAAATTAATATCGATTTTTCAGATATCTGATATTTTGTTGAAGTTGATCTAGATTATCCTAGTTCGCTACATGATCTACATAACGATTATCCGTTTTGCGCAGAGTCAATGATGATTAATTATAGTTTATTATCGCCTGAACAACGAGCAACGACAACAGCAAAAAATTCGATTGTTAATAAGTTAGTTCCAAATTTGTTAGATAAAATAAATTATGTTATGCACTACAAAAATTTAAAACAAGCAGTTGTTGTTGTTGTTGTTGTGGGGCTTAACGCCATTTTTCAGCACACGATAGGCTATACATGGCGGCCAGTATTAATGGTGGAGGAAAAAACCGGGAAATCCGCTGAAAGAATCACCGACCCACGATAAGCTACTGGCAAGCTTTCTCACATATCCACATTCGCCGAATCTTAGACTCGTAAAACAAGCAGTAGATGCTGGACTAATTCTGAGAAAGGTCCATCGCGTGCTAAAGTTTAATCAGTCGAAGTGGGTGGCAAATTATATTGATCTAAATACAAAACGTCGTGCTGTGGCTAAAGCCGAATTTGAGAAAAACTTTTTCAAGTTGATGAACAACTCGGTGTTTGGAAAGACAATGGAAAATATTAGGAAAAGGGTCTCAATAGAAATTGTCAATGATATAAGTCGCAGAAATAAATTAGTTAATGATGGTTTTGTTAGTATGAAAATATTTAATGAAAATCTTGTTGCAATACAACGACGAAAGACAAATTTAAAGTTAAATAAACCTATTTATGTTGGTGCAGCTGTACTTGATATACCTAAGTGGCTGATGTACGATTTTCACCATAATTTTACCAAAAAGCAATGGCTAGATTCAGAGTTGCTATTTACTGATACAGATTCGCTAGTTTATAATATAAAATGTGAAGACGTTTATGAGGATATTTACAATAATAAAAGTCTGTTCGATTTATCAGATTATCCAGCATGTAGTGGATTTCAAGATAATTCGAATAAAAAAGTTATTGGAAAAATGAAAGATGAATTTATGTTTATGCCAGTTAGGGAATTTGTTGGACTTAAGAGCAAAATGTATGCTGTTATATTAGATGACAATAAACTTACAAAAAAGCAAAAGGTATTCCTCGAGGATATGTTAAAAAGATGATGAATTTTCACGATTTTAAAGCAGCGCTAAACAATAACATCAGTTTTATCAAAACAAATGTTATCAGAACAAATCATTATAAACTTGAAACTGATACGATCATAAAACGTGGACTAAGTAATTTTGATGATAAAAGATATTGCAGTGACGGAATTAACACACTAGCGCTTGGACATTATGCAAGTAATTTTGTCTAAACCTTAGAAATAATGTTTGAAAATTTAAAATTAGCAGATGGAGTTAATGGCAAAACAAAAAAAATAATGGTTAATAACCAGAAATTATCATTTGAATTTAACGATGAAATTTCAATATTTGTTTTAGTAAACTTGACAGAATCAAACTCTCCCTTATCAAATCAGATGACAGCAAATACTTTAGTTATCTCGAAAGTTTACGAGAAGAGCTTGCATTAAAATATGACAATTTACATAATCCAATAAGCCAATACCAGTATACAAAAATTAATATAGACCTAGATAGGTCGAAGGTTTACGTGAAAGGCAGTAAGTATCTTCTCAGTAAGATAGCGATGAAAGAACTATTTGAATGTCGTCGTAAAGTATCTGGTAGAATTAAATTCTATTTATATGATCATGATAGCACATATTACTTAATAGCAAACGTCGAGATATTATGTGTTGGTCAAGAAATATAACTATATCTGTTTTTAATACTGTTCCAGCTAAGTTTTGCAGTAATCGAACATAGCATATATGTGTGTGATTTAGATTTTAACGTTGCTTTTACACTGTATTTTTTTTTGGCTATGACAATCAGTGAGTTTATCTCAAATTTTTGTTTATATCAGAGTTAATTCACTGTATTTTGATTTGGAAATAGATCAGATTTGACTATGATATCAGATGATTAAGCAAGACAACTCCGTCAAGCATAGCTTAGTAACAAACAGTTGTCGTGTTTGTTGTACTAAGTTAATGTTATGCATAACATACAGACACACATGCATACAGACAGACAGACAGACATACGGACAGAAATATACAGACAGACAGACCCAAGTTGCAGCTGAAAACGTAACTATATATTATTCTGACTCAAAACAAGACATGTACTTAGCTTCAAATTATTTTTAGACAGCATTATATAGCATGCGAATCCATAAACTTATCGATTATTTTAGTGTCTCTTAGCAACAGTTCACGAATACAGACTTTTAACTCGGCAGAAATGCGGTTTTATATATCCTATAGATTTCTCCAATGTATTTGGAAATTGAAATATTTTCATTTACCTCTGTACACGTAATCCTATACCAGAAATGGCCACGAATAAAATTCCAACTGCCTTTATAGTGTCCAAACAGAATTTCTATACTGTCATATGCCCATACAAAATTCCCATAATAACTAAATCAAGGTTAAAGACAGGGAATTTCCTAAAATGACGTCAAAATCAGGTTAAGAATAGGGGATTTCTAATGGATTTTTTAGAGTGTAAGACCGAAATCAGGTCAATTTGCAATAAATTTTCCTAAAATATAACGCCCACTCCAAATCAAGGTCAAAGATAAGGAATTTCTAATGGATTTTTCTTAAAACACCTACTGAAATCAAGGTCATGAAATAGATTTCCCCAAAATAACGATATATAAAACAATTAGAATTTTATTTGTGGTCATTTCTGTTATAGGATTACGTGTACAGAGGTAAGTGAAAATATTTTTGACAAAATGTTACTATAGAAAGTTTTGGAGGGGTAGGGGATCCCGGATAGTGGAACATTGTTTACATACAGCTTTAGTAATATCATTATCAAATAAAATATCAACCATATTGTCAATAAATGTCATCACATCATCTGCCCAACCCGCTATTCTCATATCATTTTCAGTCGCGAATAACCATACTGACCCATATTTTGGTGATATATGATATCCAACTTTTTTAATACAATCGCTTATTATTTTAGTTTCTATACCAGTATAACTTGAGGTTGCTCTAATCGAATTAAATCTCTTACAAAATTTATTTGTCAGATCAAATCCAACATGTTTCTTTGATTGAAAGAAGGGCATTATATATAATATTTTCAATCTCTAATTTTGTCTAAACTATAAAAATAATAAGTATAAGGCTGTAATAGTAGTATAGGTATTTGAGTTGTTCCTATCTCAGAGACCCCCTACCCCAACAAAACAAATTTTGTCAGAAATGAAAGTCATCATTTTAAGCTAAAAACGGCTGCTGACAAAAATGTTAACGTATAACGTTTTGGGGGGTAGGGGTGTCTGAGATAGGAACCTCAAAATCACTACTGTAGAGACACAATAATAGTTTCTGAATATAAGAGAGTACACTCATAGTGTTCACTGCCAACATCAATTCCACACAAGATATTATATGCTGCTTCCTTATTTGGTAGAGTGACTTCATACAAATTTGCCCCTTTGGGTACAACTGCGTAAACCGACATATCTCCGGTTGATTCTTCCACACTTCTAATAATTTCACTTGCCTTTACCTTCTTCACATCTTTTACATCAATCACCACTGTACATTCCTTTCCAAAATTACGAGAGACTCCTGCCCTTCCATCTATATGATTCAACATTCTCTGCTGATGGTTAACTAACACACTGGTGTCATTGGAATTTGAATCAGCTCCCCGTGCTGCACGTGCAGCATGACCCGGACCGGAATTCATTATCATAAATAATAGTTCTTTGTGTGGTGGAAAAACTCTTCCACAAATTGTAACTCATATATATATATATATATATATATATATATATATATATATATATATATATATATATATATATATATATATATATACTACTATATATATATATATATATATATATATATATATATATATATATATATATAATCACAATAATCTCATTAACGTACCTGTATTAAATTTAAAAAGAAAAACAGTCAATTCAATCAAGAAAACTTGAAAGTTTACAGAGCGATCATCGAACGTGTTTTCCGTCTCCATAGCACAACGGTTTAGCTTTCACGGCCATTGTCTGTGTTAGGATAGGAAATGAAAGTCCTCGCATGTCAAGTTAAAATGTTTTGGAAAATATACGAGTGACCTCTCCCGGTAAAAAGATAACTATGCCATTTTGAGTTACTGTGTCACAGCATTATTATGCATATCCACATCCCCGTGTAACTGTGATAAAATAGCAATTTTAGGTTTCCCATGTACTCACCAGCGTGATCGATATAAGAGAAAACAGATTTTGTTTTTACTGGTATCGATGGAAGCTTGGATTAATTTCGCTTTGAATTTATGCATTTCGAAATATAAAACACTGCTGAATTTAATCAAAATAGCTTATTTCTCTCTGAATTTAAGGCACGTAAAATGAACTGTTTTGATTCTTATCTTTTCTACTACAAACTGGATTATGTAATTACGCAGCGTGCTTGTATAGTCTGACTTTCGCTTGATACAGCACTGTTTCTTCGAAATGATGCCGTATACAGCCCAAGAACGTATATGAGTTTGGCACTTTCGTGGATTAATACTATGTGTCTTGCTATCCAAAATGACCACAGGTCATGGGGAATAGAGGCTGTTACGTATATCAAAAATCAAAATGGCAGGAAATAGGCAAAAAACGGTATAATGACACTACCGACAGTAACTTCACCGTAGTGGTGTGACAAAAATGAATATTTTTTAATTAGAGATATCAATCCATACCATATATATATATATATATATATATATATATATATATATATATATATATATATATATATATATATATATATATATATA
>JAECUM010046289.1:0-25817 GCA_016617855.1 Megalonaias nervosa
TTTCGAATGAATTCGTATATGATATACTATTTAATTACTTTAAATAATGTTAGAAACTTCAAAGATGTTGTTTGTCAAGTGTATTTTCATTTATGTCTGACATTGTACTATAGTGTGTAACAGAGCAGTGTTAAGGAAAACTCGTGAACTAATCAATTTGCAATACTGTTATTGTAATCTTTAGCAATAACGTAAGTTTTTGGAACGATACCATACTTCAAAACTTTAGAAAAACAAAATTGCAGAATGAATCGGAAAATATTGCTCCATCTTCTCCACAGTATTTGCTATTTTCCTACATATGTCCGATAGATTACATATCTCTGAGGGACTTCCCTCACATTTACCCATTATGCGCAAGGAAGAACGTGACGAGTCGTGGTTGACGTGAATGGTAGGATTGTATTTCTCCCTATTGTATGTAACCCGGAGTCCTGACAAGGAGACCTGTTTATTGTCAGTATATGACCGTGTTTGATGTGTCTATCGTGTGTTAAATCTAATTGTTTTAAACAAAACAAGCATTATGATGTCATGAACATGTAGTTCAAGAAGAAAATAAACCCTGTTCGATACAATCAGTCTGTATTGATCTTCTTTAGAGCACATTATATTTTTAAATCATAGGAATATTTATACATATGAATTTTATAGAGATGCATCCATTGTGATGTAGATGTCTCCCATATGCAATAATTATTAAACAATATTAGACGATTGGGCATTTTTCTGAAGCTCAGTGCAAAAGCGAATCCAGGAAGTGTTTGCATATAGCTGTATGTTTGTGTAGGAAAATAGCAACTGAAAATTCACTGTTGGAATAGGTGGAGTTAAAACTTTGGTGACAAAAGTTTAGACCAGCCGAAATACACGACGTAGGGTAAGTTATAAACTTAATTATGAACTGTTTAATATGTATTAACTTATACAATGACTAGCAGATCAATCGGGAAAGAGTGTGTGTGTGTGTGTGTGTGTGTGTGTGTGTGTGTGTGAGAGAGAGAGAGAGAGAGAGAGAGAGAGAGAGAGAGAGAGAGAGATTTGGAATTTTAACATAGCTTTAACAGTGTGTCAGTTTATAGTGATGTCTAGCACTGGGGCATCATGCCACAGACATGTAGCATGATGTCCCACCCAGTTACTTTATCCTGACACCAGGCCGACCACTCCTAACACTAACCTCTTAATGCTGAGCGCCTAGCGAGGTAACTGTTCATGTATTATTTGAATATAAATATTGGTCAGAAAAACTGCCTAATATTTTAATCCACCAATGGGTTATAATGCCAGCTAACGAAATACATAAAATAAGAATGTTAAGTTGAGTTACAGAATGGAATACAGCAGAAAATCAATAAATACATCTAGTGTAGATTTTGTCATCCGCAAATGATTTGATATTTTGCTAGACACGATAACAACAAAGAATAAAGAGATTCATATGGATCAGTCATCAATTTAAAAAGGCTATATTTTATAATAAACCTCGTTGGATGAGTCCTGGTTTGTGCGGTTAAAAATCTGTGACTGGTTACGTATAACCTTTCTCCATTAGAAATTATGCCATGAATCCGATATTTTGTCCATTACATCATCTAACCTGAAAATCTTTGAGAGGTCACCTGCTACCCTTTGTCTGTATTGATTTCATAACATTATTCGGTATGTTGTTTTGCAAACGTTCGTAATGCAAAATACGGGTGCCCTACAAGTTAGAGGTAATTGTGCCGTTAGGTTTATTTTGAGTAGACTAATGACTTTTTTATTCAGGTCTTCTGCCAGTCACATTTGCATCAAATGTATCTTTGATTAACTTACATGCCATCATACCTTTGGTGCGGTCAGTATGTTTTATAGTTTTTAATGTATATATAATAGTATAGAAACGGAAAAACTGTTTTGAGTCACTGTCTTCTTTCATCTTGAGTAGAAGAAAATTCATTAATATTTAAATCGTTTTTATGTGTAAGTGATGCGAAATGAAGATGTTCCAATATCTTTCGGAATTTGCATTTGGTGCAAATAATGCAAACATTCAGTCAAATAATGCGACTTAAAAGTAGGCAGCTTCTGTCGTACTGTACTTGAATATCTCGTATGAGTCATCGCATTTATTTGCTGTCAACCTTATATCATGTATGAAGTATTTTCATGTTGTCTACACGAAAATGAGGTTTTCATAAAGAGTCTCGAACTCCTGAAGGTCAGACGCAAAGGGCAGCTTTGAGGACATGGAAGCGTTTTATAGACATAAATGCGTGGCATGATCTGTATTCTGGAACTTTTGGAGGTTTGGATAAAGTGTCAGTACCTAGTCAATTCTACAATTCTCATTATGTATCGTAAGAATTTAAGTTGGGTGTGGAGAGACTTTATGATTATTTATGGCTTTTGAATAAGCTCTATATCTTGTCCTTAGACAGGGTAAGATTGAATAATGCGTCGGTGCCTTATGCCTCTATATGCCTTAATAACTGAAACTTTGAAAGAGTGTTTTAATACACGCCCTATCGCTGTGTGTACGTGCACTAAAACATATAACTGCCAGTATAATAAAAAAAAACAGCGAAACCATATTTTTTTTATGACAAAATACTTTCTGTTAAAACTATTGTTTAAAGTTTATAGATAATTAAAACTCAAATTTCTAATCTTGTTTTCTTTCTCGGTAGGATTTAAATAAGATTAATATCTTCGTTTCTGTTTAAATCTTTCAAAAAAAATGTAAATCTTTATGTACATATAGCATGAAAATGAAAAATTATAAAGTACAACATGCAAACATGCTGCACGCCTTTAAATAGCATGCACGTTAATTTACAAGGTCAAATACGAATATGGAGATTTCTGTTTGAACCTTTCTTTAATCGTCCATATCTAAACGCCCGATATGCTATTTTCTTTGAAGATATATTGTGTTTAAAAATAGGACCCCATGCAAAAGTTAATGAAAATGTGTCCTGCCCAAAATGTGTCCTGCCCATTATAAGAGCCACTGATAGGATTTGTGGGCCTTTATGAAAAATTCTCCAGTTAGCCACTATGAATTCCAAGTTGTGACCGTTGTGGGACCCGAGAATTTTGTCCTAGTTGTCTGACCTATCCGCGGCCATGTACATAGTATGTACACGGAAAGTACCAATAACTAGAACAATGAGTTCATTGACATAGAACTCACAATGCGGAGAATTTGCGATTATAATGTGATGTTATCAGGTAGAAATTTGAGAAACTGAAGCGAGGGTTTTCTGCAACTGCAGCCGTTTTTGTCTTCAGCTGTAGAGATAAAACTAGACTTAGGCCATGGAAACTGTCTGGAGGAATTACAAAACTACTATCCATTCAAAAGCTATGATGAAATTTTAAATCATTTTGTGGAGGGGGGGGGTCTAATTTATTTACTTTATGTTTCATACGTCAGAGAGAAAAAGACAAAACAAAATGAAACAAAACAAACCAAAGTACATAAACAAATACAAGTATCTCAATATTGTGGTAAACCCTAGAAATAAATATGCATATTTTATATGGTAGATGAAACCCTTCGTCACTCCTTGTCTCCAATTATATTTTCTCGCAGTATCTCCTTGACATGTCCTACAATTATTTTTCTTTCGTTAAAGGATGGGACAAATTACTATTTGGTGTTTTAATTTAATTTTTTGTATGCTATGAAAATGGAATAACTTTTGGATCATCATTTTCATACTCGCCCTTTGCCGATGATTAATGAACACTGTATATCTGAATAATGTTTCTCTTGTAATATGATTTGAAGAAAAATAGAATGAGCTACGCTAGCAAATCCCTGTATGTTACATCCCAGCTGTACAGAATATAAAAGGCAATACACATTGCGTCTCTCATCGTTTAGACTTGTGAATGGATAAGACCTTGGTGTGTTTCTGGTTTTGAAATTGTGATAGTACGTTGCACACAAAATTGAATTTTACTTTAAATAGCGGCGCAGTCAAACCATAAGTACAATACATATTTGGCTGGCTCTTTTGGAATGACATCATACACAACAGAGGTGCTCACTCGGGCCGGCATGACAAGCATACACACCATTCTGTGCAAGGCACAACTCCGATGGGCTGGCCATGTTGTCCGCATGCCGGAAGAACGCCTACCCAAGATGGTGTTCTATGGAGAGTTACAGCAAGGCATTAGATCTCACGGTAGTCAAAAGAAGAGGTACAAGGACACCCTCAAGGCGTCGCTGAAGAACTTTGGCATTGACCCTGAGAGCTGGGAGAGTGTCGCTGCTGATCGATCTCCTTGGCGCAGTCAAGTCAATGCCGGTGCTGCAGCCTTTGAGCAGAAAAGACTGGTGGACGCAGCTGAACAACGTGCTCTGCGCAAATCCAAGAACAGCAGTTCCGCATCTCCAAGTCAGCAACCTGTACATCCATGCCCCCACTGCAACAGACACTTCCAGGCCCGGATTGAACTGATCAGCCATCTGCGGACCCACCCCCAGTGAATTCAATGACATAAATGGTCCTCATCGACTCCGATGGACGAATATCATTATCAGATCGCCCAAACAGTTAATTAATTCAAGTGTTGTATATTTAACTCTGTACAAAATCCTGCTTCTATTTGGATAATTCGGAGTAGGTCAAATTTACCCAGGAATCAGATTCTTAATCAACACTTTTCTTTTTGTTTAAAAAAATGCATGAAAATTTATTTTGGTTGATTTTCCCATTTTTGACCTTTAATCTGTCCAATAGCACCGTATGTGTTCAGTCTGTTAGTTGCCGCCTCAGCGTCGTAAGGCGATTATCGACCATTTCTTCACTATGGGTAGATATTTCGCACGTGTTTGGTAAGTGTTTCCGAATGCTCGGTGTTCTAAGTGGTTAGAGCATCCGCTTCGGATGTGGGAGGTCGCGGATTCGAACCCCGGCCGAGTCATAACACAAACATTACAAACATGGTACATGCAGCTGCCTCGCTTGACGCTCAGCATTAAGAGGTTAGTGTTAGGACTAGTCGGCCCGCTGTTAGGATAACATGGCTGGGTGGGACATGATGGTACATGTTTGAGGCATGAAGCCCCAGTCTAAACATCACTATAAACTGCCACACTGCAAACACTGTAGCGATATGACTGAAATTTTTTAAACCAACGTTAAACATTCGTCCCACACACACACACACACACACACACACACACAAAATAATATATGATGTGCAATTTGTTGCTTATGAAGACATATTCAGTCCTGGAGTTTGTCGATCTCATCGAATTATTTTTATTACATCTCAGATTATCTCATTTAGAACGATTCTTGGAACACCATCAATAGTTACTTATATCCCAATTCAGATGTACGGTATTCTTTTCCTTCTTGCTGCTTCCTTAAAAATGCACGCTATTGTCATTTACTCAACTAATTCAGAAATTAATTGAGGAAATTTAATTTGGCTTTCAATTTTGTTAAGTTTAATATCTAAGCGTTTTATCAGACTGTGCATAATTACATGATTAAGTAGACCTTTTCCATTGTTATTAAACGGTTAGTCAGTTACCAATTAATTTAACTTTTTACCATATTTAAATGCCTGACTTTATTTTATATAAATGGTGATGGAATACAGTACTCTCACATTAAATTGTAGCATGCGGTGTTTTTTGTAACAACTATCAGTTTTACAAGTTATGAAAATTTGAACTTTTAGTGGCGCTATTCTAGAGCTGAAAAGATTACTGAAGTTTTGTAATCAATTATCCGTTGATGCAAATCGAATATTCCTGAATGTTAATAAAGGTAAACAAACGAATATTTGAATACCTATAATTATGCCATTTCTATTAATAGATTTTAAAGGCTTTACTTGCTTAAATTCGTTAATTGTGAAAGCCGTAAGATAAAGTATTTGCATTGTCAACTAAAACTCATTTATTATCCTGGCAAGATAGGTCCTTATCCTTCATTTGCATAGTGTATATATCGTGACTGTATGATTTATGTACCGGCTTTTGTTGAAAGTTTTCTGCATGGTTAGGTAAACACCCCTTATACTCCAAAATACCAGGTATGTTTTCATTTACTCATGGAAAGTCCTATATATTGACCTACGTGTAATCGCTTGTATCGAAATAGTTTATATTCTCTTTTTTTGTTTCTATAGTGCATATATGTTTTGACACTAAGATATAGTAAATCAGTCTCAGTTATCAAACGTTTTAATCTATTATTGTATCTGAGTGGATTTGAAAATATTTTTGAATGTCTTACTTGCGTACATTGATCATAATTAGGCTTGCTGAAATTAATCTTTTGCTGTCTGCACTGATCGCAATCAAATAATAATCAAATGGTTGTGTATTTGGAAATGAGATATGATTTTGTAATTTACAGTTCTTTTCAACTGTACTTATTTTTACTGTTTTTCTTTAAAGTTATCAATTGTTTTCCGAAAACATTGCTGCAACCTAACTTGAAAAACTGATTCTCAAAAATATTTTCATCTGTTTTTCGGGTTCTGTAAATGATATCCTGTTTCATACAATTTAGGCCAGCATGTAAAGTTTTGTAAATTTTAGTCCCAAAAAGGTTAATTTCAAGCGTTGATAGTGGATCATTTACTTGCATTTGTTTCTCAAGACACATCAATTTAACGCCCTTTTACGTACAACTTTTCAATTTGTCTATTGCACAGATTATTCGTTCCAGTATCGACAAACTATGCCTAAGCCAAGATATGCAACTGATCTGAAGCGATATGTAATTTCACTCGATCGTACAAACAATTCGTGAATGCATAAAGTCATATTATCTGAAATTATTACTACCGAACGGTTGCACACAAGTTGTCAACATTCCAACCAGTTGCTTAGTATATTTAAATCTCTAAATAATGCATAACGTTTATAAAGAAAAGGCAGCAATGAATATTCTTCATTTAAATGTACATTTACAATAATGAGTAATTTCATAAACCTAACAATTAAGCTAGCTCTATCATACGAAACAGCCAAATAATGTAATTTTATGTATGTTCTTTCCTTTCCTTTTGATTTGGCTGACTGTCTTCTACCAACAGCAATATTCCTTATGATGTTTCACTGGCTAGTCACCACTGAACTTCACAGACAAGCTTTCATGCACTCGCCAAAACAACAATAAAGAATTTTTATTGTCAGGACGGCAAGCTGGCATCTCCAAAGAGACCTCTTCATTTGAAGTTTGGGTCTTTTTAAAGTAAACTTAAATGTCCAGGATTGTTGATAGCTGTCGAAAGCCTGTGTGCTGTGCCTTGTTTATTTATTCCGTGATTGATCAGTTCACCTGTTTTGTTTGAATTGATATAACCAGCATGTTCCAAAAGCCTGTTTAATTTCAGGATTGAGCTTTTATTTCCTCTTGCAAACAAAAAATACAAAACGAATAATGCTGAGATCTTTTGGTTGGTGGCATAAAACTAAATAATAAAAATAAGCTAGTCAGACGACGCTTAGATAATTGTAATTGTAAGGTTATAAATAGTTATGATTGATGTAAAAATTATTCTGTTTATAATCCCGTAGAATACTTGTGTGAGAATCAATGAGTAGATTAGTTGCTAAAGTTCAGCAATGTATTTCTATTAGTACAAACATAAATGTCTGGAGGAAAACATGGTGACAGAAAAGCTGCAGATTGTAACAGCAAAACTTAGGACTGAAGGACTCAGAACTTGAGGTGAAACAAACATTAATAGGGAAGGTATTTGCGAAATGTGTGACCTCACATAAGAGTTCATTGAAATGGCACACAAGCAACTTACGTTGTCTCAGCAATACGTATGAAACTGATCAAGGGAGATACATTCCCAATGTACATGTAGGCATTTTCAATATGGAAGCGAAATCTTGCCAATCATTGCCAATGACGATTTTCATGATCAACAGTCGCAGTTAGACATCGTAGCAGAGATTATATGTGTAGAGTTAATGTTACAAAATCAATCTGTTTTGCAAGTACTCTGATATGTGCAGAAAGTGCTATTTTGAATTAATAAAACAGGGTTCAAAAACTTTGTTACAATGGCTGAGATATAACTGAAACAACAGTACTGCGGTGTATCGTTCTGTGTTACAATCTATTGTGAATCCCAAATAAGAAAGCTAAACGTTGCTAAAACAGTCCAAAAAGAAATTAACAAAGTTTATTCAAACTCTTGAAATGATGGAATACAAACTTAGACTCTAGATACTTTTTCGAGGCGATCACCAGCTCAGAGAGATGCATGCCTTTGTGTGAGATTGATTCAAAGTCTATCAGTGAGGCAGAGATAATGGCAGTTAGATTTGACACACTCAAAATTGACAATAGGCGGAAGGTTAAAGTAGTCAGATTTGTGAAAAGCGATGTAACTTAACGAGTCACTTCAGAAAGCTAAACGTTTGAAGAACTGCAAAGAGCGGCTTGAACTGTCCAAACAAATACATTAAGCAAACTAGTTCTACACCAAGAGATAATACTGATAGAAGTGTTCTTCCCCAGACAATAGAGAATTTAATGATGGTAAAAATCAGTTGGACGTGAAAGAAACATTATATTCGAGATACTTTTCAGAGTTGAAAGAATTATTCAGGCAACAAGCCATGATTAAATCATAACAGGCAAATGGGGAAGCAGAAATAAACAAAGAATCTAAAACTGATCGAATCAAATGGCCATGGCTTGAAAAACTCTACAGGAACTTGAAAGTGTGTAATAAGGAAAGTGGGTCAAAATTATGAGTGGTTTGTATATACTACGCTACATGATATACCTCTCACCATGTAAATTTTCACTGATGCCAGTGGTAATATTTTGTGAAGAGGATTGATGGAGCAGTGTGAGTTCATTCAAATCTGTTAATATAATCCTTATAATAACAACTGATGAAAATCAACTTTGTAAGCGAATACTAGAGTAAATGTAGGTTTAGGAAAGTTGATTTTCTATCATGACTAATGGTCAGCTGGAATGAATCGTAACGAAATCCAGTGTGTAAGATATCGTGAAGCACAACGTGTAATATTATTTTTGAGACAGAGTTATATCACTTAACAAGTTGGCAAAATTGTTATGATAATTAATCCTGTTTGTCTCTGAATTGTTTTAAAGGAGTACGTTGAGATACCTTTTGAAAATGAACGAAAGCTCATACATGACATTAACAAATTAAATTTGAACTCTTAGGGTCCCCTTTGACACTAATCGAAGCTAGTTCTTCTCGTACTAAAGCTTTAGTAGTCCGAATGAATAACACAGTTCCCGTGCAAACTGCATACATTCATACAGTAGATAAAACAAAACTATAGTTGTATCAATCCTAGAAAATACAGACTTTGTGACGTATACAAGGGTTGGGTCAGCTGCCCTAATAAGAAACCTAAGGTTGTAATTCTAGATAGCATATCTGCTCTTTTAATGGACCAGTCTGAGCACCTCAAGAGGGATCTAAAATAGTCTCTTAAAGAGCTCTTAGGAAATCATCAGAATGTGTTCTCTAAATCTTCAGATAATATAGGACATATTACCTTTGTTATCAATTATTGATACAAAGCCCATTAAACAAATCTCATATCGTTTAGCCCTTGAAAATATAGCACAGGCTGAAGAAGAGATCATAAATCTGCTAGAATTAAGCATCATACAACCCTCTATCACAGACATGAGTATTCCTGTAGTCTGCATGAATAAAGCGGATGAGTACATATGATTTTGTTGTGAATATCTTCAACTGAATGACTGTACTGCCGAAAAGTGTCAACTATTGCCCAAATAGATGATAATTATGATATCTCGTTTTGATCAAAATGGTTTAGTTCTTTGGCCCTTAAAAAGTGTTTAGACAAGTTAGTTTACATTACAAAGTTACCCGTTAAAAACAGCCTTTCGGAGAATTGTAATGGATTATGGGAATATAATTATACCAGTTGAATTGTGTAACCTCTGATTTGTTAATTAAAAGAACCTTAACAAACTGCACTTTCAAATATGCTTATCTAGACGATATAATAGTCTACGCCAAAAAACAAAAACATAAAAAAAATCGATTGCATGAAGCAGATCGGTAACTTAGTCCTAACACATGTACAATCTTTCAGCAAAAGGTACTTTATTTGGCTATAATTTTAGTCTGGATGGTGATTCAACTGGGTACAACAAATGCAAACACCTGGCAGAATTGGCAGCTCGAAAGAAAGTGAAACAAATCAACTTAGGAGCTTCCTTGGACTTTACTCTCATAAAACGTGTGACAATCAATATGCAGACATTGCCAACGTTTTCCCACAGCACTTTGAATAGCCTGAACCATTCAAACAAAAACGTTCAGTACAGTGTAGAGTTTTCAATAAATGCACTCATAAAGGCATTTCTCACTCCAACAGATACCTAAAGAGTTGATACTGATGCAAGTAATAAACTATGGGAGTGGTAATTTCTCAAGTGCGAAATGGAGAGGTAAAGGTCTCAGTATAATTGAACAAATGTTTGTTGTTCTTTTTTTCTAAAACCAGAACAGTTACTGTGTACCAAGACAATAACTGATGCCAAAGTGAATGCTTTAAAACATACTGTCCATCATAAACTTGCTCAGGTGGAATTTTATAGTAAACAACTGTAATGATATGGCTTTTAATATACTTGGATAGGGACTTCATCCTTATGTGACTTTACGAGAGAACACAAGAGAACACTGCTCGTATATATATATATATATATATATATATATATATATATATATATATATATATATATATATATATATATATATATATATATATATATATTCTAATGTAGACGCACTTGTAGTCATTCTTTGAGCGTTTCGTGTAGTTACTGTGCAGCTTGTATCAACGTTTAAAAAGAGCGTCATCCAATAGTTAGCAATATTCCCAATGCACGTTTACAAGGAGCATGCAGGGTTGCATCAGGAGAAACACATTTCTCTAGTGCATACATACTTTTGTTGGGTTTGAGAAAATTGATGGGCCGAATGTAATGCTTACTCTGGATAAACAATGTAAAGAAGAAGCGTGCTCAGTCATGATAGACAAAGTCAAACAATTCTCAGATAGCGTTGTACATTAGAGGCGTGCGAGAAATGTGTTGGTCATGATAAAACAAGATCGAAAGGAAAGATGCATGTATGCTCGGGGCGTTTAAGGCAAGGCAAAATAATAGTTCCCATAATCATGATGATGCGAGAATTTACACGCAATAAAAAGGGGAGATAACAGGTACAACATATTCACCTGCGGAATAAAGATGAGAAAACTAGGTTAATTGAAGAAGGGCATTAAACTTTTCTGGACAGTAATAGCTGTATACAGTATTGAGGAAAAGTATTACTGATCTCTGTGGGAACTATTAGAAGTTAATTGTGGTTTATTGTGCCGAAAGAGGAAAAGTGATGCCGGTAACAAACCACACTGTTTGGTTGTTTACTAGCTGAACATAGATTTTAAGTCTTGACCATGGTACTTAGATGCCTATGCGGAGGACTGAGTGATATGAAGAAACACTTGTCATAAGTTAAGGAAATATACCTTGTTATGTCTTACAAAAAGATGTCGAAATTTGATGCACGATATGCGTGGTTAGCACCTCTGGCAAAAGAAACCCTGAGCTGTCATGAAAAGGTATAATGTAGGGTTGCATTTGGAAAGATTTGAAAATGTTATTAGGTGACTCTTACCCAGTTGAGATATTTAGAATGTATTCATTATAGTAAACTCAGATTACATTCCAAAATTTACTGAGCACTTACCCATAGACAATCAATATGGAAAGAATCTTGCAACCACACCAGTTGAAAGGTTTATCTCATTTTAGGGTAGCTATGCAGATGATTTTATATCAGGGGTCACACAAGGAACCTCAAGTGTAAACATTTTATGATAGAGAAACCAAGAACTACCCATGTGTGACAATCTGATAGTTTGTAGAAACGTGTAAGCAGACCAATAGCCAACCTGCTAGTTTTATTGTATCATCACAACAAAATAACAGGGACACCAGCTGTCCTCTACTGATGATTGTATTTAGATCTCTCCGCAAATGAGCGACTTTGGGTCCCGACAGCATTGTCATCTGCAAACATGAACTTGCGCGACTGTGTTACAGGTAAGTTATTGATATAGACATTGAACAACCTTGGCGAAAGAACAGACCCTTGTGGGAGTCTATTAGCCTGACGACTCAACGAGCTGCAGTTCTCTCTGATGTGCTCTCGGAAGCGCCTGTTGCGAAAGAACTGTTCAATAGTCTCAACTATCCAGCGCGGCAATACTCTGGAAATTTTCAACAGCAGCCCTGCATGCCAGATCGTGTCATATGCCGCTGTTAGATCTAGAAAAACAACTCCAGTTTTAAGGTTATTCTGAAACCTGTTTTCAACATATGTGGTCAGGGCAAAGACTTGATCGCAAGTGCTGCGGCCATGCCTGAAGCCTGTACGCTCCACAGTTATGATATTATCAAAGTCAGGACCAATTCGTTAGAGAATCAGGCGCTCCAGTACCTCACAACAAACTGAAAGCAAGTAGATCGGCCGATAACTCGCCGCATTGTTGGGATCTTTGTCAGGCTTTGGTATCGCAATAATCTTTACCTGGTGCCACAAAGTCGGCATGCGCTTTTCCCGAACAACCCGGGTGTAAAATGAAGCAAGTGAAAGTAAAACTAATGCATCAAAGTAGCCATAAACCATACTGTTCGGAAACCTAAGCATAAAGACTATTACCGTGTTTAAAGCAGACCTGAAATATTTCTTTCTCATTTGTAGTGCTATTTATGTCAATGTCAACAAAGATCTGGACTGAAACCTATATGAGTAATTCAGGTGTTGGATGTGTGTATTATAAATGACATGTAAATTATTTTTCAAAATAAGCGCGAAAGGGTTATATGTAGTGGATCTATGTAGTGAGCTGGACCTGAAACTAACTTGAGGGTAAATTAAAATTATGCTTCGGGTTTGTGAAATCGAATATTGTGTTACACGTTACCACTGAACATGTAACTGATTGTACCTATAAAATTCAATAAAACGCAACCCGTGTATCTCTGTGTTGAGTACGAAATAGTGATTTGATCAGGTGTATTCAGAAATTATGTTTTTATTAATTGTCATGTACTTCAAGGTAAAAATCCTTAAAATGTTATCTCTGTTTGATAAAATAATGATGATACATGGGATAGGTGCAAAGCATCAGTGACATTATGTTACTCAGTAGTTTTGGACTCTGTAGATGGTATGTTTGATGAAACCCTTTGAGCATTGGAAAAGAACATAGTATGTGAATGGACAGATACTTCTTTGGTTACAATATTTCCTTGTCAACCATTATTATGATTATTCATCCCCATTGTTCTTTTAAAAATTCATAATATATGTTATTACAAAGTTAGCAATGTTTGCTAGAATATTATATCACATAACTTTCGGTTTACTCAAAATATGAATATTGATATGTGCAGTATGTATATTATACTTTGAACTTGGAAAATGATGACAAATTAGTTTTATGCTCGCTGAGAAATTAAAATTGGATCAAAGGTGATTTGTATTACTCACTTGGACATTTCTTAGGTGTTTTCATAAATCAAAGTTTCACTGTGATTATGTTTCAAGTATATCTTCTTGTTTGTGAAAAAAATTGATATATTTCATATCATTATCTTTTGCAATATAGAGAAAGTATTACAAACTGTACTATGTGGTCACAAAGACAAACATACATTTAGTTCTCATACAGTCTGTGAGAATTCTTCCAAGTTTACACTTTGACAAGTTAACATGTTGATATACCTTTAATTCACAAATTTATACAGAACGCGCTAGGATTTATTCAGAGAACTAAGCAACGTATTGGTTTAATTTGAGCATACGCATGATGCATGACCTGAGATTAAGCCCTGTAGCAATCATTGGCGGTTCCGTTGATAATCGAAATTATTTTATACATTAGTAACATTGTTCACGTGATTTTTCAGCTCATCAGGTTTCTGTTGTCAGTGGGTCAGATGGGGTGGTTTGGGGTGAATTTGTAAGCTATGCTGTATATTTTACTTTATTGTAATGAGATTAAATTAATGTACATATGTATATCACTATTATGTTTCATCGCAACCATCTACAGATCATTTAAAGTTCATTGATCAAGTGTGTTGGCGGAAACAACCATCTATGTTCACATGAATTTGACAAAATAAGGCTTACTAATGAGGCAATGCATAACACTACTAACATTTATCCCTCTCAAAGCCTAACTTGCATTGTAGTTTTTGTCCTATTGATTGATTCATATACCTTTGCATTATGTGTTAATATTGAAGAGGAGACGACATCCACGTGCTTGTTTTAATACTTGCCATTACACGATCCTATATCAACATACCACTTTCTCTAACAGGTGACTTGTGTTTATACTAGTAATGGACATAAACATTAAATGACTCTATGTGGTTGGATAAATGTTTGCTCATCGCATATAAGCGAGTGCGTAATAACATGACCTACACAACTAATTAGTTATCCAAATAACTCTAGAGACAGCAAAGGTGAATTTTCTCCAGTCTAAACCAGACGATTCGTAGACGGAATGAAGACGTCGACAAGTATGCCTGAACGTTATATTACCATGTTTCTACTTTGCAAATATACACCGAACAAGCTAAAGTCTACTTAAGTTTTCATTTTTTTACACTCCACCAGTAATCAACGTGTGAGGCATTGGTTACGGTGAATGATTTTCATTTCCAGTCATTAACAATCTGCAAAAGTGCTGAGTATTCTAAAGTAACTTCTCATGGAAGACGCTGAAAAGAATATGCTCTATTATTACTGTAATTGAGAATTACAGTGACCGTCGGTAATATTTTCACAAAGTAAAAACAAAAATATCTCGACATGTTATGTAAAGGAAACATCACTTAATACAATTTTTCAAAATACGTAAATAAAATGAAAATATTTATGATACTTTTTAGATTATATTACAAGGCATACTTGTAGTTTACCCAGTCCCCATAATGCCAGATAGAACGCCCCAGGTTTGCAAACCACCTTTTATAAGATAAGATAAGATTCCTTAGCTAACCTTTAATCTAAGGGTATTTAAACCCACATTAAATTACACTCATGATTTGACAATACACGATTTATAGGCCCCATAAGTTATAAACATCACTTTCTTTTGTATCTAATAGCTTTAGTCATATGGCCAACTCTGCTTGCATCGTATATATCGTGAAGCAGATGCTTTGTTGACATTGTGCTCTTCATGAAAGAGGAACTGGAAATGGGTATGGTCTGAATGGGATTTGAGGATTAAATTAAATTTGAATATAGTATTTATTTTAGTTCTGAATCTCAAATATCATTCAAGCACAACAGAACAATTTGAAGGGATATTGCTTTTCAAAATTTCGAAACTTTCAACTAATAAAGTGTACCGATCAGCTAAAGTTTGATGTTAATGTAATCATGTACATGTGTCCTTATTTATGTTTATATTTCTTTGTTAGTTTGAATGCGAAGATATATAACAGATTACTTGACATCCTATGTGGTATATATTGATTGAAGAAAACGTTCACGAAAACATAACCAAAGCCAAGTTGCCAAAACCTTAGTGGATGACAAGGCTCATGATCTGAACAGTAAGTATGAGCCTATCAAGGAAAGCTGTATTCGATTTTTCAGTGATTCACCAGTCTCTGTCAGACCCAATATAATCCCATTAAGATAGAACAAAAGTATCAGCAGACCCTTGGAAACAATCTTTTTTATGGAGACTTAATTTATAGTTTCTTCCACTGTCTTCTTGATCAACTGTAAGGGAAATTTATTCTGGAATAAACAGGATCCTTTCGTGTCCAGATGTTTGCACACTTGTACATAATCCTTGTTAAACCCAAATAACACGTTTCAAACAATTTTACCAAACTGTTCAATTTCATTCTTTCTAAACAAGAATCAGCAAGTAATGCTAAGTATTACTGTCACTTTTCCATCACTTTACCTCAGACGCCAAATTATACACACCATTTCTTCCTTGACATCCTTGCAATCTGTAGGAAAAATGTCCAATGAGATAATTTAAGATTCATGGATAATTCTGGTATCATCTCATACATATAAAAAGTATATAATAATGTCATTTGGAAAGAAAAGAATCAATCATCAAAGCACTGGATATACAACAACTAGAAATAAATTTTGAAACTGCAAGTGACGGTACACACTCAAATATTACACTTGTTCAAACAGCACAATGACAAAACAGTACATTGAAACACCATTTGCAAATAACATTATATAGCAGCTGCTAAAATTTGATTAAAATCGTCAACATCTAACATTATTAGTCCCTTTGACTTTTTTTAAATAGCTCATATAAATAATCTTTTCAATGAACACAAACGGACACTCCGTGCACGAGTACCGATAGTCATACACTGTTTATGACAGGGTGTCATCCACTTGGAATAAAATGGATGAATTCTATAAATTATTACACCCATTTTACTTTCCTTTACTTCAAAGCTAACTAGAGTATGACTTAATATCCCCACTTCATACTCAGGGTCTGAAATGTATTGCGACTGGAGGGAGTGACTGCCATCTATTTATCATATTAGTTGACATTTCATTATTATTTGGGAAGCTTAGTTTCTCTACTGAAATGGTCATACAGTTTGGTTTCCAGTAATGTATGGTGCAGACATAGTAGATGGGTTAGTACACTTTATAACAGGAGTTATTTAAAATAAACAAAAATGCAAATACGCAGATTTGTCTAATTTTATGTGCATCTAACTGTAGTATGTAAGTAAGTATGTATGTATGTATGTGTGTATGCATGTATGCATTTTCCTGCACTCCTAAGGTATCCTTTAGTAAAAAATTATAAGTGTATGTATGTATCTTACCGACGGTTGATGCAAAGATAAAGCCTGGCAATGGTTAAAGTATAAAGACTTCTTTTTCCTTGATACCTGTCGATTCATAGAATCTTCGCCTGTATGCTCTCTTTAAGCAGCAGGGAGGGTGAACCCTACAACTTTCTGCTCGAGTCCGTGAGCAAAAATAAAGGTTCCTACAGAGGCTGAAAAAACAAGGTCAATAACGTTAAACTGAAGCCTATAACCTAGTATATTTTCATACGGTTGAGAACAGACAATAAATCATCTGGGTTAGCTCATTTTTGTTATTCCATCGTTGACGTATTTTTTTTCAAATTTTTATGCGACTCGTTTGCTCGTCGGGTCACTCAATTTTTGTCGTTCACCCTCCCTGCTGCTATAAATTAAACATCCAGTATAAATATTATCAATAATGAATATTGGAGAACCACACTCAGCTAGATTAGCTCGAGAGCGACTAGAGGCAATTAAAAAATATTTACCTGTTCGTGATTGTGTTGAGCAACAACTACAATCACGTCAGGAATCTCAAGTTGAATTTGAAGAGGATAAAACCAAGTATTTAAACCTATTACAGAGATTACAAAAGGTCTTCTTCCTGCTTTAGAAAAAACTGCTGAGCAACTGGAAAAACCGCTGAAGAAACTAGAAAAATAGCAAAAAGAACTAAGAAAACAAAAAAGATTTTGCGAGAACTTCCAGCTGAAATAGCTACTGCTCAGTTAATGCGACAAATACCTGAAGATGCTGACCAAGCTCGTGCTGAAATAGGTGATGAAAAATATCGTATACCAGAATCAGAGAAAGAATCAGAAGCAAAAGCCAAGGTTAATGTGCTTGATAAGTTTACCGAAAACGCTATTAAACCTATTAGAAAAGCCGTAGAACCAAAAGTATTAGATCAACTTGCCGTGTTAAGTTATAGTTATCGAAAACAATTTTTAAAATCTGAATTCGCTGATGATTCCATAAGTCAGAATAATTGGTACAAATGGATATTTCGCGTACACCATGATGTTATTCAAGCTCGAAACAACGACCCAAGATATAATACGTTTATTAAATTGGTAGATAAATATATTAAATGGTCACAACCAGCATCCGAAGAGGAACTACTACAACAACAACAACAACTACTACAACAACTAATACAACCACAACAACAACAAAAACCACAAACGTGGGAAAGATTACTGCGTGATTATCCAAAATCACCAAAACATGCAGAAAAACAGCAGAAACCAGGTAAAGAAAAAGAAAAAGAAATAGATGTATTAGAATATATATTCAGACAACCAGGTGAAGAGGAAGAAGAAGAATTTCAAGACGCTCCCGGCGCAACTGGAAGTGGCCTTACTAATCAAGGAAGTGGTTTTATTACCTGTCCTAATAACGTCCTTGCCGATGTTGATCCACTAGAAATCCTCATTGGAGGAAAACGAGCTGGTAATAATTCCCCAGAAATAATTAATGAAGCAGCTGATATTTGTAAACGATTATTTACAGGTGGTATCATGGATATTAATGTGTATCGGTCTCTCATTAATGAAATCGCCGATGACTACCAGAGTGATTAAATATAATTAGATATAGTTACTATAATAAAATGATCGTATATAATACTCAACGTGGACCGACCATGGTCAGGGTAATAAATTCACGATTACCAGTATACAAAACGACCTACGGAGATGGACTAGGTGATGTTGTTCAAGGTCTATTTAGAAGGATAGCCCCAAAAGCAATACCGATTGCAAAGCAACTAGGAATGAAAGCTATTGACGTTGTTCGTGAAAAAGGTATTGGTGCTGTTGGTGATGTTGCTAGTAAAGCATTTTCAGCAATCAAGGGTAGACTAGCACGATTAATACGACGAAAACCTCAGCCACCAGTGAAACTGGCCAGCACTGAAGTGATGCCCGCAAATATTAGTAAAATAATAAATCAAGCTGCGAATCAAAAACTAGCAGAGTTGGCTAGTGTACCAATGTCAGAAAAAGAAAAAAATATAACCGCTAGTCTGATAGCAGGAAGTGGTCTCACTTCCCGAAGTGGTCTTCGTGTTAAACGATAGCAAATATAATAAAGATGTTCAAACGTATATCTGATCCCGCATTTGACATGGGTGCACCAGTACTCAAAGATGAGTCTGTGCGTGATTATCAATATTATTCTTATGATGCACGAATTCCAGATCAGCGTGGAAGAATCGAACTTCAAGTTCAAGATACAAGTAGATATTTCTTACCCGCTGAAGCATTTATTGAAGTAGAAGGTGAAATTTTAAATATCGCTAATCCTGCAGTACCAGTAGCATATGGAGACAATGTTAGTGTCGGTTTTGTTAATAATGGTATTATGGCGTTATTTGATAGCGCTACGTATATGATTGACGGAAAAATATTGAATCAATTCAGAAAGACGTTGACGTTGCTACAACAATACTTGGTCTTGCAAGATACAGCGATGATTATTCAAGATCAACTGGTCCATCAATGATGTTTGTAAAAGATACTTCTAATTCTCCAGAGTATCAACAATATGAAATAGGACAACCAAGAAATTTTGCCAGAAACGCCAACGCTGATGTACAAAGTATGATTATTAATGTAGATCCAGATTTTAACTTAGGATTTAGATCACGTCGAGCAATGTTACGAGGTAATAGAAGAGCGTTTTCATGTGCGATTCCACTATCACATATCTTTGGATTCTGTAGAAATGTCAGAAAAGTCAATTTCGGAGCTAAGCACACAGTTGTACTTGTACGAAAAGCAACCGACAATGATGCAATATGGCGACCCGCTGGTGATGCTGGTAAAGTAATTCTGACAAAACTTTCATTATGGATGCCAGTAATGACTCCATCAATATCTGAAGAACAAAGATTAATTTCTTTTATGGATCAAGGTGGTAAATCGATGTTATCATGGTTAGCAATGACCACAGATTCTATCCAGAGCAACATTAATGGTTTATTTACATGGCAAATAGCTTCCCAGCAAGGTGTTGCTACACCACGACATATATTTATTGCATTTCAAGATGCTGCACGGGTAAATGATCAAACACGTAGTATTATGATATTTGATAATCTTGGTGTTTCTGAGGTTTCGTTGAGGATAAATGGACATCAAGAACCATCCGAGGATATATTACTGAATTTCGATCAAAATCATGTAGCACGTGCATATCATCGTGTTATGTTGTTTATGGGGCGTGATCAGAATGTTGATACTGGTTTACAAATATCACAGTTAGATTTTACAACATTATATCCAATTTATTACTTTTCGCTGGAGCATTTAGATTTGTTTAGACAATCTGTTGTGGATATACATTTTCGAGCTCGTGTGACAATAGGAGTTATTGCCAATTACAGAGCAATAGCCGTTATACTCAGCGATAAATCAATGTTACTTGAAGGTGTTGGTGGTCGCACGAGAGTCGTTGATGCTCCAGTAGAAAACATGTAATTAGACAACTCATAATATTATAATGTCATATAATCACGTTAGTGTTAGTCTGACTCCTGGTCAGATTAAAAGGCTACAATCAGCATCGAAAAATAACTGTGGAATAAAAATATCGCTAAAGAAAGAACAAATGAGTGGTGCAAATAAATTATCGTTGACCGAGCGTCGGTTCAGAAACTTCAATGAAGCCAAAAAATCAAATAAAGGTGTAAAACTTAATCTTTCTGCGGGCGCCATTAAAGATATTGTTAAATCTGGTGGTATATTTCCACTTCTTGCAGCTATACCATCATTAATAGCCGCTGCAACCCCAGATGTTGCAAAAGCAGCTGCATTAGGCGCTGTTGGAACCGCTGCTGGAATGGCATTAAAGAAAGCAACGGATCATGGAATAAAATCTTACAAAAAAAAGGGGAAGGGTCTAAGATTGCCAGGAACCCCATATTCATGGTACGGAAAGGGTCTAAGACTTCCCGGGACAGTTCATTGATTCTGCCCATGTCCAATTTTGATTTACTTGATGCTGCTAAAAAATTAAAAATAAAAAACTTCAGAGGTGTTTTTATGCGTGATCAATTACCAAAAAAACCAAATATTATTGAAACTGGTATTATTAATCTCGATAACAACTCTGGTCGTGGCACTCACTGCGTTGGATATGCAATTGATCCACGTGGAATAATTTATTTTGATTCATATGGACTAGCACCACCAAAAGAATTTTTAGAATATGTTAGCGGCATGCAAAGTACTCCAATCTGGTATTCAACATTACCAACACAAACATTAACTGATCCGCCAATATGTGGTCGTGAAGCACTCGCTGTACTTGATGCTGTATCAAAATCAACAAAACCACCTCATAAAGTCGTGCATGAATATACTACGTTATCACATTGAAACAGACATTAGTAAATATAATGGTGGATATTTACGGAAGATCTTCTCGTGGTAAAGCTCAGCAGCAAGGTGATTTATCTAAATATGCAACTCTTGACCAGCTCAGAAATGAAATCGATGATTTATTAAACATTACAAGTGTGGATCAAAATGAAGTCGTTGTTTTCAGGATAAACAAGGACGATTAAAGACAAGTAATATACAACTGCCAGATGTACTCACACGAATTCCTAATGCGGTTGTTAATAATATCGTTACTTTTACTGATCAAGGTCAAATACAAGATTCCGGTACGTCAGTCAACGATGATATCAAAAAAGCTGGCGATTCATTCACGGGTTCCATTATCATGAATCGAAATAAAATTATAGACCTTGGAAACCCAGCCCCAGATACAGACGCCGCAACAAAAAAATATGTCGATGATCAAGAATCTAAGTACGTATTAGTCAACGGCGGTATAATGCGCGCATTTCTCAATATGAATAATAATGGTATTAATAATCTTAGAACACCAGAATCTGATTTTGATGCTGCAACAAAAAAATACGTCGATGATAAGGAAATTCCTATGACAACTTCGCTAAAAACAATCAATGACGAAATGACTACACTCAATGCTACTTCTTCTAGACATGTAGAAACGTTTCTAAATTTTCGTAGAATCATAAACAAACTCAATAGAGAACTTTTTGGGGAACAACCAACCGTTGACATAAAACTCTCCGACGTTAACACAAAACTAAACGACATTGTCAGTGGAATACCTAATATTGTTCAAAAAACTAATCTGATTAAAATACCACACGGACAAATTAAAAATATCGTGTACACAGTAGCATCAGGATCATCAACATGGACACCACAAAATAACACTCTCGAACATACCGCAGAAGTAACTGGGTTATACAAGCTGTCCATGTACGGTTTGGAAATTACTGCGGCCACTTCATCATCACCGAATATATATCATAATCCTCTACTGGTGATGCTAAATAAGAACATCAAAGAAACATTTACGTTGACATCAACGGAAATGCCCCCGACACGTTACTGGTGGTGTCTGGAATTCGAAGCTGAAACTCCTTAATTAATTACTTAACGTCATTGTATAATGGATCAAACCTTAGTGACAAAGTCACTAGTGGCGGAGTCACTTATCGACGTTCAACGTCACAAATACAATCAAATATGTAAGTGTCATATTGAATTAAAAAATATAATCGACGATTATACAGTAAAAGTAAACAAATATCGCAGACGTATGGTTGTCATTGATATAATTGTTTACTCAGTTTCCGCTATTGTTGCTGGAGCCGGATTATTATTATCAACAATAACAATGACAGCGCCTGCAGTTGTAACAATTGTCGTTTCAACTTCAACGACTATCGCAGGCGTTCTCAGTATTATAGCTAAGAAGATAGCTACATGTACAAATGATAAATTGCACGAGTATATAATAAAATTACATACAGCAGCAGCGGCGTATTCTAAATTATCGTCATATATTTCCCTGTACCTCAGCGATGGTAAAATATCTGATGAGGAGTTCGGAACGATAATGAAAACCTATGATGAAGCATTCAAAATCGCTAACGATTTTGGTGACAAAGTCACTCACAACAGCCAAGGAGACAAAATGGAGAATTAAATAATAACAATAATAATAATGACTGAGTCCTCGACAACGTCGAGAGAATTACTTCAACAGATCGTCACTAATACAGCACCGTCAAAAACTACTATGATATCATTAAGTTCGACCAATCCTGAGTTTAGCGTTAACTTTCCAACCGCAATTCCTGCAAAGGAAATAGCATTAGCGCAATTACGAGTTTATTATAGCTGGCCAAATATTAGATCAAAACCATTTGGTGGACTACAACCAAATAATTCATTAGTATTTGCAAATAAGAATAAACCTGATGGAACTCCTGACTGGCAAGTAGTTGCTATTCCAACGGGCAGTTATCAAATAGAACAGATCAACGATGAATTCCAGCGCAGAATTAAATCTATTACAGGAAAAGAATCAAAAATAGCAATTACTGCTTACGAACCAACATTATCAGCGGCTATTGAAATAAATTCTCCTGATTATTCTGTAGATATTTATCAAAGTTCGATTAGATCCGTGTTAGGCTGGCCAGATATCCCATCAGTTTATCAAGGACCACCAGAACCACAACGATCTGATTTCGCTACAGATAAAAAAATATTTATAAAACTTCCAGAATATCGAAAAGTTGAAAATGCTTATCCATGGCAAAAATATTTAGGTGATAAAAGAGTTATACATTATATAGATAGATTAGAGTCTTATTTTATAAATACAATTGATGGTAAAATGGTAAAATAGTAACGCTTGATGTTGAATCAATTAACTCATACGCTGATACAATTAAATCTGAACATGAACGTGTATTTAATGATCTACGAAATTTATTTTCCAGCATTAACATTTCCTACAACGATGATTTAAAAAATCAGATAATTGAAACAATACAACATTTGAATCAAGTTGCATCAGACTTAGAATTTATGAATAAGGTTATCGTTGACAGAGAAAAATTATTAATAAATCCATCAACAAGTAAATACGTAGTAAATTATATAGTTAATGAAGACGGCCCAATTCAGCGTGTTCCACTTAATCGTTTATTTAAAACAGTATTTCTTAAATACTATGGAATTACAGAAGAACAGTTACCAACATTTGTAATTCCGGGATTTAACTCTGATGAGCTAAAGAAATCAGTTAATGATCTTATTGATGAACACTTTAAAAGAATATGCGATTCATGGAGAAAATTAATACCTACACCAACCATTCTTAAATATAATAATGATCCACACGGTGGAGGTCGTCATATTTCTCCTGGTATTGTTAATATAACATCAACGATCGCAGTCAATCTAGTGTGTGACGTAATTGATGGTAGCTATCAAGTAGATCTTGAAAAATCCACTCAAGCTCAACAAGGATATATATTATATTCATTTAGTCCTCAAGCGCCCCCTGGGTGGTTAATTGTATCTGAACCAATCAATCCAGTTTATCTACGTGTACATAATCCGCTATTATCAAGAATAAATTTCAAGCTTACTGACCAGACAGGATACTTGTTGGATTTAAGAGATGAGGAATTAAATTTAATTTGTATATACGCTCATAGAAAGTCTGAGTAAATATTCCCTGATATAATCAGAGGGAAAAAAAATAATCTGATTTTGAAATTTATTTTTACAATAATATATGTTTCAGTAATAAAATACTTTAATCAAAGATAGAACAGTTATTTTTTTACTGATTTTTCCATAATAATATGTTTGAAGTAATTGCACATATAAAGCGAGATAACTCTGCTCTCTCGCTGCAGAGTAAATTAAACGATTATCTCCCTTATATACTATGTCGTTACCTGTACAAACCCAGTTGTACATACGTGTATTTTAGCCTGATCGAACGAAGCGTACTAGTCCGTCTGTCTGTTAATCTTTACAGGCTTGTTAAAAACCAACCTGTTTGACATATCCCTGCCCTATAATGTGAACAGTGTTGTATTACATTGACCCCTGCCTATAATGTAAACAACTGTGTTGTTTTCCGTGCATGCACGCCGCTTCGTTTTCTGTAAACACATACATATATATATTTTCAGAATCATTCACAGAGGAAGTATATATTTTCAGAATCATTCACAGAGGAGGTATATATTTTTGTTTCAAGCTATGTTTTGATAGTAATTTTAAAACCTTAGAACGAAAAATATATATGTATAAAGGCCGTACTGGAACAGGTGTACTTTATCGATTTTGTGTGGGCTTTGGCTGACGTATGACTCCAGACTGCATATATATTACCTGTGTTTGTAATTTTAAGTCATCTCGTTTTATATATATGAGTGGTGATATATTTTAATCGTTTTATATATATGAGTGGTGATATATTTTAATAAAATCATAAATTTCTGGATTCATTTAGAAAATGTAATGCTCTCGTGTTAGTTATAACTATATAGTAATTTCTCGAACATATATATTCAACCGAATGTCATCGCTCAGTGCAAGAATGTTTGGATTCTCGTGCTGAAGGTCTGTCGTTCGATTCCCACGACCGGTGTCGGTGGGTATGGTCCAAGGGTTACCAATTTTTATAAAGATGGGGGGCTCCGCCCCAAGGTTTCATCTAATCCTCACCACGTCAAACTGCGTGGTGAGTGCTTTTTGCACTTACCCCGGGGTTTGATTTGGTGGGGGTTATATGAAACCGCAATGTCTAGACAGTCCTCTGAATCTCTAAAGTTTCGTTTCGTTTACTGATTCGCTGGGGGGATGTGTCTATGCAAGGAACCCCCCTAAAATAATCAGTAGTATGACTGAACTCTCTACCTCATTTGATGGGCCCCCATAAAGAAACATTTAGAAAGAATGCTAGCCAATAGAAACAGGACATGGGGTGCCAATAACGGTCATAACAAAGACATCATCATGCAAAGGACCCCATGAAAGG
>JAECUM010046290.1:0-15427 GCA_016617855.1 Megalonaias nervosa
TTTCACCTCCCACGGGTATAAATTATAATTTAAATCACTTACTTTCTTTTCCACCGTAAAAAGATCATAATACTGAAAATCCTTTCATTTGTATTTCTGTCATACATAAGTTTCACTTTTAACTGAGTAGAGTGAAGATAAGTTCTTGCTATTTAACAAACCTCTAAGAACTTGTATTTAAAATCAGAAACATAGTCAAGAAGATTAATTTCTGGATCTTCTGTACAAAGAAGTTTCTCTTTCAAGAACATCAATTGTCAACGTACATTTTGTCCAAAGCCAGTTTAAGAGGACTGAAACCTAATGATTATTGAACTGATTTCGAAGCAACAAACGACATCAAATGAACACACTTTTTCCAATCTTTACCTGTTTGAACACAATATGAACCGAATCATATTCTTCAAAGTTTGATGAAATCTTTCTAACGCCCCTTGACATTCAGGGTGTTAGGCTTAAGACAAACTGCTAGATGCCTAATTAATGCATTACCTGCTGAAAAGTTCCAGACTGATACTTTGATCCTTGATCAAATGAGACAGATTGTAGAAGGTTCAAAAGTGAAAAAATACTTAAAAGCTTTTACTATGGTTTAAATTTTGATAATCCACAAAGACATTTCCTCTGGAAATCCTGTAGACGCACATAGTATTGTCAACAAGTGTTGGTTACCAAACTTAGGCGTCGGTAAGGGACCGATACAGTCTACAATTATTCAACTGAATTGTTCGTCAAATGCAGGAATAGGTTGCAGATAAGACTTAGGTATCTTCTGAGTGGGTTCAAGTAGAATTTGTCAAGTGTGACATGATCTACATTATTTAGGCGCAATACTTTATTTAAAAAAAATGATTCAAGATCTTATAATAAGTCTTACTGACTCTTAAACGACAAAACAAGGAAATTGCATGGGATAGACTAAGATATCCCTTTCTACGTGACTTAGGAACAATAATTTGATACCTGACTTAGCATATGTCATCAGAGGGCATATCAGGAAGTCTATTTTCTCATAAGTACACGATTTTTCACAACATAACAAACATTACATGTATTGCTTCAGTTCACTAATAGTCCTCTGAAATAAACAGGGGCTCTAAAGACCTTGTTCCTGCTCTACAACTAGTGAATGTATTGTGTCGCCCTGATTAGAATAACGAGAATAGATATTAAAAGAGGATAATGTGACTGGGTGGGACATCATACTACATGTCTGCGGCATGATGCCCCAGTACATCAGTATAAACAGCCACACTGCAGACATCGTAGCTATATGACTGAATTTTTTTTAAAGCTACGTTAACAATCCAAAAAATACAAACACCATCTAGGTCAATGTCTAGTAATAAACGACTGCCAAAGATGGGTAAGGATGTCACTGTTTTAACACAGTGGACAGCAGTATTAATGAAGCCGCACTCCACTTCATCAATACAAGATTCTGAGAAGCTCATGTGTCCATTAATATTTTAATGAGAATATGCTTGGCAAAATGACCAACAAGCGATAGAGAACCCTTCTACAAGAATGGTTAATAATTCTCCATAATAAAATCAGACTGGGATTTGCTTAACTCGACACATTTATTGCTTTTATTGCATATCTGTAACCTTGACCTCTTAGAAATAAGAGCATTTGGAATAACTCTGTCTTAATTTTGTTATTTATTTTTCAATCTGTCACAATCAGAAGTAACGTGTTCTTTCTTTCTGCAATAGTGGTATGTTGGAAGAGACAAGAACTGTTGATCAGTCTTTTCAGTGAATGCGATTACTAAACATTGTGCCAGATTTTGATTTGGAAGTGGTAATATGAGATTGGGGAGATTTTTCTTACCAAATGACTGCTGAGAGGAGGATGTGTTGACAAATGAAACTTTGTGACTTAAGGAATATTAGTCTGTCCTTAAGGACATCATAATCAGCACTTTATTGTACTGACAGTGAAATGTAGACTTCACGAGTTTTCCCAATAAGTACACTTTGTTGTGAGTAGCCCAATTCCTACTTGTCCTTTTCAAATGTTGAGGAATTTTCCCAGAATGAGGAAAATACTGATCTATTTCTTATCGTAAAATATGCTACTAACCTAATGTTACTGGTAAGATCAAAGCCTGAACTTGTGTGAAAAGTGGGGAGGGAGTGTTTGTGTTTGCCAGTTTTAATTCTTGAAATCTAAATTGCATTTCCCTTTCTTCTATTCCTCATTGCATTCTCTCTCTCTCTCTCTCTCTCTCTCTCTCTCTCTCTCTCTCTCTCTCTCTCTCTCGTACTTTCTGGTGCAATTGCATTTGCTTTTTTATTTCTGTATTTCAAGCGGAAGCCTTCTTAACTCTGCTTCCATCTGGCGTTTCAATTTCAATTGTACTACCGTCATTTTGTGAGCCAGACAAAGACATTTTATTCGATCAAACCCAAAGCAGATTTACCCAAAATCTTATTTCCCAATAAATATTGGACCAAACTATTTTTGATTTCTTGCTTCCTAAAAGAAACCTTCGCCTAAACAGACCATTTTTTTTCTGAAACACGGGAGCAATTCATCCTATTTCAATGACTCTTAACCTTTCCTGGACAGGAATCAAAATAAAGTTCTCCACATTAGAGGTCATTGTTAACGCTTGCTGGTTTTACTAAAGATTTCTCAAATATAAGAAATTATAATAACTGGGACTAAAACAAAATCTACCAGAAATTGAATTCAACTTACAAAACAAACTTAAGTTTTCTGAAATATTATAGAAAAAATCTGTTTCCCGGACTCAAGCCCCAATATTCTGTTACGACCCTATGGTCTTATCCGAAGTAACAGAAAAGCGTGAAAAGACCAACAAATGTTATAAATTTCAACAAATAATTGATTTTCACAGAATACAAAGATAAAATTTAAAAGAACATAAAGTATTGTGAATTAAATCCCATTTAGTCCTAAAAGTTATATTGCAAGTATAAATGTAATGAATACCGAATGAATTCCAGTGGTGGTTGCAAGGAAATCAAATATATTTAATATGCTGATGTGCCAGCAGTTTCGAATGTGATAATATGCCAACAGTCTTCATGTATCACAATAATATAATCCAAAATGACCTTGAATTAACTCATAATAATCCCAAAAATCGATTTTACTCAGAAAATCAAAGAGTACTTTGTACTTCCAGTGAATAATTTAAATGTGTAAATCCACTCAAAGTAAAACCAAACACAATTAGAAGACTTCTTGGGATGTTAAAGTAGGAACAGTAATGGTAATATTAACAAACCTTAATATAACAACTTGACACAATTTGAGAACCTGGATGAGGGTCAAATGTTCATTTGCAGAACTTCTAATTATAAACAATCTTACATAGATTCCCACTACTCTACCATCTTGATGGAAATTTCCATCAAAGTGTAGACAGACTGTGCTAACAAAAAATCGAAGACTGAAATCAAGGCTGTATCCAGAACTCAAACTTAGTAAACATGTTTATTTTACGTGACATTGGACATGACGGCCAGATTCCTATCATTAATCACAGATAAACATCAGTATTACAAGACATTACAAATTACATATTATCCTCATGAACAAAACCAACAAAGAATACAAATTAAATACATATAACAAGCAGTACCACAAGAAGCAGTACTTGTCACAAACTACCAGAATAAACAAAGCAACAAGAAGTCAGTGTCACCTAGCACTGTTATAGAAGTGCCAGCACAAATTCTTGATAGTGATTATGATGCAGAAGACACGAATGACCATCAGCCAAAATTATCTGCAAAGACCAGCAAAGAAAGAAAGTCTTTGGGTACGTCCTGAAGATAAACATATTTCCAAAATGTCTGCCATGGCAACCATAGTGGACATCAAAACCGCACCAATTTCATTTAGAACCAGGAAGTCTTTTACTAAAACCCTCATGTTGATATGACCATTCATTCAGGAGGAGTAGCAATAACAAGATTTTCAAGATAACTGCTTTTGCAGTTATATTAGGCGTCAGATCGGCCCCAAGTTCAGCTGTGACCAACTGCAGTGTTCTGGTTAAAATCCCGTGTCAACATAACTTTTTCTTCATCAAGAGTTGAGAGATTTCCATGATGGCTGCCATGGTACTGAGGCATCCACACTGGACATCAGATTGGCACCATTATTGTTTTAGCTTGCTAGACATCACAAGAACTTCTTGTGAAAAGTGGATAAGCATATGTTGACAGTCATATAACTATATGGTCTTAAACTATGCAAAACAAGAAAGCAAAACCAACATGATTTGTAAAAGTCATCAAATAATTTAATTCTCAAAGTTTAAAAGTGAAAACTTAAGTGGAATATACAGTATTGTGAATTTAATCCTAAATAATCCTTAATTTGTGTCAAAAGTCTAAAAGTAGAGATATTTAATGTGCTGATGTACCAATAATCTTGAATACGCTAATGTGCCAACAGTCTTTCTGTATCACACAGATATAATCCAGAATGTCTTTTAATGAATTCAAAATAATTCCTATGTAATGTTTAGTCCAAAATGTCAATGTACACTTTGTAAATCCAATCAACAATTTAAATACATAATTCCTCAAAAATTATATCTGAGCACAAGTAAAAGTGATTCCACAAAGAATGATATCAAAATAGGAATGATACATTTTATTGATCACATTATAATATAGAAACATGAAACACAATACGATGACCAAGATGTGGGTCAAACGTTTGATTCCAGAATATTCTAAATTTTGTAAAAAAGGCTAAACCATGAATTAAAACAACACATTAAAAACTTCAAACAAAACAAAATTCAGGTAAACGATAGAATTTCGAAGGGAAACAGTAAGGTCATGAAGCTCAAATCCAAGTAAACAAGCTGTTTACAAAGATCATTATCTTAAAGTATAATCTACAATCATGAACATAAGTCACCTATGAATATGTATGACTATTACAATCTACAATCATGGACAAAATTTAAACTCACAATACAGATATACATAACAACAAGACCATCATTGCAGATGGACTATCAATAACAAGATTTCAAGATGGCCATTGTCCTGCCATAGTGTACCCAAATTGGCACCATTTTAATTCAGGACTAACTGGACATCGTAAGAAGTCTTTAAATGAAAACCCCATTTTATATGAACATCCATTAATAATAATAATAATAATAATCACTTAATAGAGCGATAAGTCTTTTGAAAAAACTAAGCAATTTACAACATGATTTGGATTTTTAACATATCTTTAACACTTTTCAATCATATCGCTATGATAGCTGCAGTGTGGCAATTTATAGTGATGTCTAGCACTAGGGCATCATGCCGCAGACATATAGCATCAAGTCACATTATCCTGACACCAGGCCGACCAGTTCTAACACTAACTTCGGCATGCTGAGCACCAAGCAAGGCAGCTTCTAACACCATTTTTATAAGCCTTTGGTTTGACTCAGCCAGGGTTCGAACCCGTTACCTCCCCCATCTAAGGTGAACACTCTAACCACTTAGGCCAATGTAGCAGTTAGACGCATAAGAACGGTTTGCATATAGACATCACAGACAAATAAAAGCACATGAAAATGTCTGACAATCATATAGAAACAAATGAATTATTACGTAAAATAACATGAACTGGGTTTGCACAAAATAACCTACAAACACTAAATGAATCTACAATACAGTTTCAACTGATAAATACAGACAAATGGATGGACGGCAATTTTATTCTTGCTTGTGGAAAAGATGTGTCTTGACAGCACGGTCTCTTTGCATATGAGATCTAGAGAGAGATCATTCCAAGTAACTAGGGCCATGATATGCAAACAAACATTTTTCATAAGACTTCGTTTTTGCTTGGCGATATATAGGATATGAGCATCAAAAAACGCAGGCTTCTAACAGGACCGTACACATGGGCATTTCGGACTAGATAGGCATTTCGGACTAGACGCAGTCAATGAAATATAACAGAGAGAAGAGATTTTGTGTTTGATTCTACTGCATACAGGTAGCCAGTGGAGTTTGTGAAGAAGCGGGGTGGTATGATCAGTTCTTGGTGCTCTAAGAATGATCCTAGCTGCGATGATTTTGACCTTTTGAAGCTTCTGCAGAAGACACAGTGGCAGACCAGAAAGTAGAGTGTTACAATGTCTAGAGAGTACTAATGAACATGCATGGGTTTTTGTGGCATCAATTGTGAGAAGACTGTGAATAGTGCTAGTGTGTCTCAGCTTCAGATGTTCAGGATATGCTAGTGCAGTGTGAGAGAGCTATCAAAATTAAACATAGATTTTTAAGTGATTGTCTAAATTTAATGGGAATGTCATCAACATTAATCGATTCTGGTAAATGTTGGCCTTGAGGAATTCTTTGTGAGGCAACAAACATAGCTTCTGTTTCATCATCATTCAAAAGTTGTAATAATATATTCAGTATGGCTACCATGGCAGCCAAGCAGACATAATAAGAAGACTTTCGATAAACACCCAATGTTGATATAAGCGTACATTCAGAAGGAGTGGCGGTAACAAGATATTCAAGACAACTCTCATGACAGACACGTTGGGCTTAATATTGATGCCATTTTTATTTGGGTTCAACCAGACACCATAAGTAGTCTTTTAGTGTACAAACAAATGCTCATATCACAATCCATATAGGAAGAGTAGAAATAATAAGATCCGCAGGATGGCTGCTGTGGTGGCCATATTGGCCTCAAAATCAGTAACATTTTCATTTATAAATAACTAGACATCATAATAAGTCTTTCAGTGACAACTTCATGTTAATATGATCATCCATTCAGGAACAGTGATAAGAGATTTTTAAATCTGCTGCCATAGCAGCCATAATGGATTTTGGATCTGCATAATTTTCCTTTAGGACAAAGCAGACATGAAAAGAAGTCTTTCAATGTTGATGTGAACATCCATTGAGTAGTAGTAGCAATATGGTTTTTATGATGGTTGCCATGGCCACTATATTATAAGTCAGACTGGTATTATTTTCATTTCAGATCAAGTACATACCATAAGAAGTCTTCAGTGAAAACCCTTTGTTGATATGACCATCCATTCTGAAGCAATAGAAATAGCAATATTATCAAGATTACTGCTGTGATGGCCACCTTTTTCCTCTAGGACCAACTACCGACCAAATATTTTATGGCAGCAATATTAGACTTCAGAGGTTCATCTGCAACCAGCTAGGACCAATAACACCTTTGTTTCACAAACAATTTGACAATCAAAGATTTCATTTATGTCTATATGATACTCTCTTTCTTTTGTAATAGATGTTGTTGTTAGCGAGGTTAACGCCCATTTTTCAGCACAAGATAGGCCATACATGGCGGCCAGTATAAATGGTCGAGGAAAATCCCAGGAAAACCCTGGAAAGAACCACCGACCCACGAGAAGCTACCAGCAAGCTTTCTCACATACCCACGTTGGCCGAGCCCGAGACTCGAACCCACGCAGACAGAGGTGAGATGGCAGTAATCCATAATGGTGAGCGCCTTAGACCACTCGGGGCACCCCTATTGTAATAGAATTAATATATTCAGTTAGTGATTATAAGGGTGAATATTTGCTTCTTTAATTAGAGGAAAGGATGAAAAATAAATGTTATATTTTCGAAAAATTGCTTATTTTAAAAAATGCAAATAATCTCAAATTAAAGAAGTTTTTTTCCTAAAAAATATAGCATTGTAGTAAGGGCTTTTTAAATTTTCCGTAAAAGTTGAAAAGTAATCATAAAGCTTATATATATTCTACTTTGTAACTTCATATCATGAAAGTAACCAATGAAGTTAGCAAATATATAAAATGGGTGAGTTTTGAATCACTTGGGCATTTTAGTTTCTTTTCCTTTTATAGATAATTTGTAAAATTCAGAATTCCTCTGAAAGCTAAACATGGACAAGTTCTTTCAATGAAATTTGATCCTCTATTTAGATTAATTAGGCAGTAATTGCTTGATTTTCCTGCACAACAAATTTTCAGAAATATGTCTGCAATGATGTCTGCAGTGTGGCAGTTTATAGTGACGTCTAACACTAGTGTATCATGCCATAGACATATAGCATCATGTCACACCAAGTCACATTATCCTGATGCCAGACTGACCAGACCAAACACTAATCTTATAATTCTCTGAGTAATGCAGCTGTTAGTACCATTTTTATAAGTCTTTGATATGACTCGGCTGGGGTTCGAACCCTTGACATCCACATCAGAGACAGAAGTTCTAATCACTTAGGACACCAGAGCGATCTAATTAATGGTAAATATTCATATAAAAAAGCAACATTACTGGTGAATAAATTTGTTGACAAAATAGGCATTTAAACCAATATGGTACAAAAAGATGTGTAGACAATTTATAGCGTGCTTATTGGAATGACTTATCCAAAGGGCTGAGATACCACTTCCAAACCGTTCTACATTGAATTAATGTTGATTGCTTAAATCTTTTCTTTCTTGTGATCATAGACTTTCAAATGTTTCTTTAAATTTTCACTTCAATTAAAATATTAGAAACATCTTGGACAAGCAAATGGTTTCTCCTCTGTGTGTATTTTCATGTGTTTATGACGAAGTTTATGCTTTTGACTGAAAGCTTTCCCACAAACTTCACATTTGTATGGTTTTTCTCCTGTATTGATTCTTTCATGACTCTTTAAATTCAAAATCCTGCTTAAAGGGTTTCCATATGTGTGGCATTTAAAAGGCTTTACACATGACTCTTTAATAATGAACCATGTGCAAATGCTTTATTGCAAACTTCACATCTGTAAAGACTATCATATGTTTGTCCATGGACCCTTTGTCCATGCAACATCAGTTGTTGTGTGGTTGAGAACTGTACCACACAGATAGATGTCACACTGGTATTGCTTTTCGTGTGAGGCATCGACGTGACGTCAGAAAAAAAGAGGAGACCTATTTGTTGGTCTACATCGAACTATGATTACAGTCTCGTCCTAAATTTCCAAATGACAGGAAAGTTCATCTTCTATTTAAAACAAACACATCTCGGTAAAATTGCATATTCATACCTGTGTCCATAAAATAAAAGATATTAATCATTTAAGATGAATGATGCATATTTTTTCAACCCCGCAAACACATCTAACATTCTGATATGTTTCATGAAAATGCAAAAAGGAAGAGAAAATTTGCAGCGAGAACTCCGTTGTCTACATTTGCCGTTACTCAGAAAGTTAGGGTTTCATTAAGTCGGCCGAAGTCAGCAGAGACATGAACGGGATTTGTTGATTCATGTACATATACGTGTACATCCTTAAGGTTAAGGTGAACGTCATTCATAGCAGATAAATTATGACGGTTGTTAAAGTCTCACTAGATAGTTTCGTATTTTGATACCCTTAAGGTAGAGCATGATGAGCCTGATATGGCTGAGCCAAGAAGAGTAGCAATACAAGATTTTTCAGGATGACACAAACCGGACGCCTGATTAGTACCGTTTTAATACGAGACCATCAACACATTGCGACAAGTCTTCTAGTAAAAACCCCATGATTATATGACCATTGATTCAGAATATCTTCATCCTGGCTTTTTTGTGAACATGTCAAATCAGTATGACTTTCCATTCGGTAAAAATAAGAGAAGAAAGCATTTTCAGGATGGCTGCTCTATTGATCATCTTGGACGCTAGATTGGAATCATTTTTATTTTAGGCCAAGCAGTCATTACAAGACCTTATTTGTACAAACCTCATGTTGATATGATTACCATTTCAGGAAAATCAGCAATAACAAGAGTTTCGAGGTGGCTGTTGTATGGCAAACATTTTGGATGTCAGATTGGCACAATGTCCATTTACAACAACCTGGACATTGTAAGAAGTGTTTGGTGAAGATCCCACGTCAATGCAACTGCATCTTCATTAGGAATTCCGATAAGTAGATTTTCGTAATGGAGGCCATGGTGGTTATATTGGATTTCAGATCAGCACCAGTTTTATCTGCCTCCTGCTAGATATAATAAGTTTTTTAGTGAAACCCCCTTCTTGATATAATGATTCGCGCAGGAAGAGTGGCAATAACAAGATTTTTAAGATGGCCACTGTGGTGGCCATACTGGATCACAGATCAGATCCACTTTCATCCAGGACAGACTAGACAACATAAGTGGCATCCATGTAGATATGACCATCTATTTAGGAAGAGTGGGATCAAAATATTTTGAAACAATAGGACATGGCGGCCATAGTGGACATTAGATTTGTGCCATTGTCATTTCGAACCAACTATGAAGCCTTCTACTAAAAGCCTCTTTTTGATATGACCATTCAGGAGGAGTAGCAATTACAAGAGTTTCAACATAAATGTCGCTGCAGCTATATTGCACATCAGATTAGCACCAAGTTCATCTGAAACCAATTGGACATCATAAAAAGTGTTTTGGCGAAAACACCACATAAAAAATAGCTTTCTCTACATCAGAAGTTGATAGATTTGCAAGATGGTTATCTTGGTACTGTGGTGTCCATCTTGAATAATAGATCGAAACGATTTATATTTACGTTTATATAGACATCATAAGAAGTTAGTGTGTACAAATATGATATTCTTGTGAATTAATGGTCTTTAAGCAATAATAGAAAAAGCTTAGTAACATTCAGCAAATAATACAAAGTGAAAATTTAAGAAGAACTTATAGTATTGTGAATTAAATCCCAAACGTATAGAAATGTTCCGAATGAACTCCAATACTGAATGTGCTGATGTATCTATAGTCTTCTATTATCAGGATGAAATTCCAATGAATAATTTAAATATATAATTCCTCGAAAATTGTATCTGAACACAACTAAGTGATTCCACAAAAACTGATATTAAAATAGGAATTACTAATTCTGTTGATCACAGCCTAGACACAATAATATAATCAAAAGGGGGTTAAACTTGGCTTCTAGAACATTCAAAAGTTTGTAAATAAGGATAGACCTTGAAGAACTCAAATATCAATATACAACTTGTTTATGACTTATAAACAATACAAAACTCACGTGGAGAATGGAATTTCCAAGGGATAAAACGAGGCTCTGAACTCAATCAAAGTAACATGTTATTTACAAATGATCATTATTTTTAAGTATAATCAACAAACATGGATACAAAGTTAGCTATGTAATATATTCTTTACAAATGACTTGTACAATCTAGAATCGTGGAAAAAAGTTAAACACAGTATAGATATACATAACATCAATGTAATAGGAGTGTCGATAACAAGATTTACATTGTGCTGGCCATATTATACCCCGAATATGCACCATTTTAATTCTGGACATCAGAAGAAGTCTTTTAATGAAACCCTATGTTTCTAATAACATCCATTAATAATAATAATAATAATAATAATAATAATAATAATAATAATAATAACACCTTCATAAAGCGCTTAATCGTTTAAAAAGGAACAGTTTGCATATAGTCAACATCAAAGCACATGAAAATGTTTCAAAACACTATAGAAATAAAAAAATTGCAAAAGATAACAACATGAAACAGGTTTACACAAAATAACAAAATGGGTTTAAAATACAGTTTTAATCGCAAAATTCTGACAAATGGATGAATCTTTTCAAGTATCAATGCAATATAACCGATTCGTATCTTTCAAAGTTTGCTGAAATCTTTCTAAATCCCCTTGGCTCTCATGTTGATAGGTAGAAGACTTATTGTTGGGTGCCTAATTCATGCATAACTTTTTGGACAATTTCAGACATAAAATTTAACCTCTGATCAGAATGAACAGATTTGGAAAGGCCAAACAGTGTCGAAAAACATGTTAATCAAAACATTTACTTTGGTTTTAGTTTTAATATTCATCAAAGGAATTGCGTCTGGAATCTTGCAGACTCGCACATTATGGTCAACAAGTATTGGACGCCTGACTTGGTCTTAGATAAGGGACCGACACAGTCTACCATTATTCTGCTAAATGGTTCGTCAAATGCAGGAATAGGTTGCAGATGAGCTTTATGTACCTTCTGATTGGGTTTTTCTACCATTTGACAAGCTAACAAGATCAACAGTATTTACAAACATCGGTTTCAATTTTTGGCCAATAAAAATGGTTCAAGATCTTGTGATAAATCTCATTGTTCCCTAAACGATCAGCCAAAGGAGTTTCATGGGTTAGACTAAACATTTCTTGTCTATTCTATACGTATTAGGAACAACACTCTGATAGCTTCCTGACCACTCGTTATCAGCGGTTACATTAGGTGGTCTCCATTTTCTCATAAGTAACCTCATTTCTAACAAAAAAACAAACATGTACTTCTGTTGCTTCAATTTCGCTAATATCCATCTGAAACAAACAGGAAATCTCAGGATCTTGTTCCTGTTCAACAATGTCACCCTAATTAAAATAAAGAGAATGAGTAGTAAAGCGAGGATCACTGTGACCAATACCTTTTGATTGATTCCTACCAGGAGAAAAAGTGACCTCATCGAAAGCCTGACAAAAGCGTGTCAGCCAAAGGAATAATTCCCTGATCAACCACATTCTCAAGAGCTTCCTTTGCCATAGATTTAGTAAATGCAGAAGCTATGTATAACTCATGGAGTTATTTTCCAATATGATGGACCTTATGATGCAAACAAAGCTTGTCAGTTACAAGTGGATTAACCACAACATTATCTCCAGGTAGGTCATTGCATAGTAATAAATGAATACCTTGGATAGGTAAAGACGACACTCTTCCGACAGTCACGAATATGAGACTAAGACTGACAAATTTGCACAATGGAGAGGAACAAAGCTGCACTCTACTCCATGATTAAAAAAAAGAACATTTTCATTAGAAAAAGAAAAAAAAAATTCTTAGAGTAAGGCAAAGTAACTGATAAAAAAGACAGAGAAGCTCCTGTATAATTTGAATATGGATTGGATAAACAGAATCACTAGTAAGTGATACATACTTTCAACATGAGTGGTTCATAATTGTTTTTGAAATAAAATTAGACTAGGGTTTGTTTGACATAACAAATGTACTGCTTTCAATACATTACTATGACGTTGACTACTTAGAGCATTTGGAATGGGTCTGTATTGATTCTGTTGCTTATTTTTTAATCTGTAGCAATCAGAAATAATGTAGCCTTTCTTCTTGCAAAAGATGCACGTAGGAAGAGATAAGGATTTCGTATCAGTCTTATCAGAAACTTAATTCCTAAACTTTGTGCCAGTTTGAGATTTGGAAGTGCTTGGAGAAGACTAAAATAGCTTTTTAACAAATAAGCTGCTGAGTGGAAGACTCATCAACTGTGCGTCAGCTGTCCAAGCAGCATTTTGTAAAGTTTTGACCTTTTGCTCATCAAGATAGGTCCCTGTGAACGCAGTTCATGAAAACTTCAATTAATATGAGAGGTTTGCTGTTTTCATAGTCTTGACCAACCTTATTGGCTCAGCACCACCTATCAAATAATTGTTCTTTTTATTTTGAAACTTTGACTTGGGACTATTCATGTTCTTTGTTATAGTTTCTAAACATCTGTTGATATGACCCAGGCAGCAGTTCATAACCCTTCATGATAGATTCCTTAACCATATCATAATCAGCACATTGTTTTACTGACAGTGAAGTGTAGACTTTACAAGCTTTTTCAGTAAGTATAATTTGCAATAATATCATCCAATGCTCTCATGGCAATTTCAAATTTTCAGCAATTCTTTCAAAATGAGGAAAATATGTATCTACTTCATTTTCTTTAAAATGGGATACTAAGATAATACTTCTTATAACATCACAAACTGGACTTGTATGTAAGGGGGGGGGTGTCTTTCAACCTGCCAGCTTCATAATTTTAAATCTAACTCGAACTTCTGTCTCTTTTTTGTCTCTATGCATCTGTATTTCCCTCTCTTCTTTCTCTCATTGCATTTGCATTTTCCTTAACCCTATCTCTTTTTTGTTTCTCTCGCGTCTCTTTCGGCAATCACGTTTTTCTCATCTCCCTCTCTCTTTGCATTTATATCATATTAATTTGAAACTGATGTTTTCTAAATTCTAATTCCAGTTTTTAAAACTGTAAATCAAAGATTTTAACCCCTCCTGAGTTGGAATTGAGATAAAGTTCTCCACTCTGGATACGTTGTGAATGCTTGTTGGTTTCACTATTTCTCATGTAGAATAATACATGGGACTTAAAAAATTCAAAACCAAAGTGAATTTAAGTTTCAGAAACAAAGTTTTCTGAAATATTTTAGAGAAATTCGTATCCCGGACACGATCCCCCATTTTCTATTATGAGTGTATGGTCTTAAACTGAGTACTAGAAAAGTGAAAACCAACAAGTGTTGTAAAATTCAACAAATAATTTATTTCCCTAGAATGCAAAGTAAAAATTTAAAGAGAACTTACAGTAATGCGAATTAAATCCCCCAAAAATCCAAAATTAACAGTGTTATTGAGTAAAGTTCAAATTAAATTCCAGTGGTGTTCGACATAAGATCAAATGCTGAAGGTGTTAATGTGCCTGTAGTCTTGAATATGCTAGTGATCTAAAATGTAATGATGTGCCAACAGTCTTCTGATGAATCACAATAATATAAACCAAGGTGTCCTTGTTTGAGTTCACTATAATTGCCAGTTAATTTAACTGTCCAAGAATATTATTTATGAGTGATTTGCATTACCAGTAAATAAATAATTTGAATAAATAATTGTAGCCCAAATCAAATATTGAACACATCAATAAAAAATGATTATGCGTGAAGATATCACCTCTTAAATGAGTAATTTCTAGGTAAACAAGATTATAAAGCCCTTTACTTGACCTAGCTCACAATTAGCATTTTCTGGAAATACTTTGACTTAAGGAAACTTCCATTCGAAAACATTCCAATTTGTTCGCAAGATCAATTCTGTTACTAAAATATAATAAAGAACATTGACTCAAACCAAGATAATGAGTATAATATTTAACCCACACTCTTAAAAAAAATAAGTTATTTCTCATGTACAACATGATTGTAAGGTACAAAGGTCTAGTACAAAATAGAATTACATCTTATAATCATGGAGGAAAAACTAAAAGAAACACAAATTAAATATATGTAGCAATAGTGTCCCCTCAATGGACTGGTGCTCTGCTCCCCAGAAGGAATTTCTAGGAATTCAAATTTAGAATAATTTTATCTCTAGACGGTTGAAAAATCTCCAGTATTCTTGAGTGACAAGATTTTCTGATAGACACCTTTGCAGCCATCTTCACTTAAGATGAATTAGACACCATCAAAGGTCATTTGACGTAAACTCATGTTGATATCACCATCCATTTAATAGAATCATAGAGATATTACAATATATGTTCATGGTATTAGCCATATCTAAAGTTAGATTGGAACTAGTTTCATTCAGGACCAATTTGATATCACAAATAGTCTTTTATT
>JAECUM010046291.1:0-29059 GCA_016617855.1 Megalonaias nervosa
ATATATATATATATATATATATATATATATATATATATCGTGATCGCAGTAGAACAACAAAATATTGCTCGCACCATGAGAGAAAAATATTCTCAGCTCACTTGAATCGTCAACCCCCACCCGTACCCCACCTGCTCCCCGCCACGATCAAATGTTCAGCTAAGTGCTTTCCTGTGGCCGAGAACCTTCTCTCGAGTTTCTTGTATGTCTCTGTTGACAAAAATGAATAATTAATTACGTCTTATTGCTGATTATGCTAAATTTGATCTTGATGGTAAGGATGAACTATTGCCGGACTTGGGGTCTTCTAGTTTGGCAATGTTGAAGTATTGCATTTTATTCTCTCCCAATTTGACCTTTCTCAGTTTAATTGAAATTTGACTACCAACAAACTGTCATCTCTGCCGAAATGAGCATGTCTTTTGACTCGGGCATCTTGCAGGGAGTGTCTCCATTTGCTCAGCAAATGGTTTGTCTTAATTTCTGTCTTGCCATCCGAAAATTTCCATGTTATATTGCAGATTTGCTACTGCTGGTAAAGAGTTCATCTTAGAACAAGGACGCCGTTTTCTCAGGCGTCACAATGTCTTTCACCAATGACATTTTTGGTCCTATTCCGTAACTACCATTAATCACTCATTGTCTCTGTTATCTAAGCTGGTCGTGCGTTAAAAGTGCCAATAATAAGTAGTTAGTCAAGCTTTGGTGTTGCGTCAAGAGCTGAATGCAAGCTGTCGTAGAAAAGATCTTCCTCCTCATTGTCAGCATGCTCTGTGGGGGCATAGCAAGCGCTCCTTGAAATCTTGATGAATTTTGAGTTGAGTCTGGCATACATTATTCGTTTGTTCACTGAACTTATATGACACTATTAAAATAAATTCTGGTTCTTTTCAGTTTAAAAATTCAACATCAAAAATAGAAAATTATATTGGATTCTTGTAGAGCCATGTAATTGATTGTAATTATTGTTGTAAGCAATCTATATTGACCTACACGAAACAAATCGATACTTTGCACACTACATTTCTTGTTCGCAGTAAACACATAAAGAGAGAGAGAGAGAGAGAGAGAGAGAGGATTTGGATATTATTATTTAGACATGGTTTTGGTGCATCGAGCGATTTCACACCCGGTATGAGCATGACTTGTTGGCTGGTTGGTTTTATCGGCATTGTCAACACATTATGCCTTATATCATTCAGAGGAAATACGAGCTACGCAACTAGGCAATGATAAGCGGGTATCGAATGAGTTTGCCTCTGTCAACTGGGCTACCATGGGCGGGTATCGAATGAGTTTGCATGTCAACTGGGCTACCAAGGCTTCCGTGGTATGACCAGTAGTAGAAGTAATTTGAGGTTTCTATTTCAGAGACCCCCTACCCCGCCCCCAAAACGTTATACGTTAACATTTTTGTCAGCAGCCGTTTTTAGCTTAAAATGATGACTTTCATATTTCTGACAAAAATTTGTTTTTGGGGGGTAGGGGGTCTCTGAAATAGAAACACTCAATTACTTCTACTACTATTACACTCTAGAAATTATTTTTATAGTTTTAGACAAAATTTATATTAAACAAATGAAATATTATATATAATGTATCACTATAATCCAACCCGACATGTTGGATTTGATCTGACAAACAGATTTTGTAAGAGATTTAATTCCATCAAATCAGCCTCAGGTTAAACTGGTATTAAATCTAAAATAATAAGAGATTGTATTAAAAAAGTTGGATATCATATATCGCCAAAATATGGGTCAGTTTGGTTATTTGCGGCTGAAAATGATATGAGAATAACAGGTTGGGCAGATGATGTGATGACATTTATTGATAATATGGTTGATATTTTATTTGATAACGATATTTCTAAAGCTATACAAAATTAAACATCTACTGTTGTAACCCATATTTTATTATAATCTTTTTCATATCTGCTAACTCTCATTGGCAGAATATCTGTTAACATACTGTCAATGATACGAAACTCGCGTATTAAATCGTCCATATCATATTTTATACCCCGCAAGTAAGATCGTATCTGATCAAATAATTTTTTATAGGTTATACTTGCTGTTTTGCAAGCATTTTTTTTAGTCGCGAGTCGAGGCTCAATTTTTTTACACGCTGTTGCAAGAGAAACGCTAACACCAGATATTATTAACAAAAACGGATTTAATGATGCGCCACTTGAAATTATACCAGAGCTAATCATTAACAACGGTAAATATGATATTGCTCGAAGTATTTTGGTATAGTATTTGTAACATTTTTTTATACACCAAATTTTTTTTATGATAATATTTATAATATTGCATTAGAGCGTCCACATCTTGCTTTGGAATGTTTTCTGAAATATGATTAAAATCGACTATATTTTTTTTTTCATTATATAATATTTGTTTACATATTTTATACAATAGTGCCAGTCTCTGGGTTTGATTCATTATAATTAACTTAATCGAGGTGTTTCAGCAACAAATTCCAGACACCACCAGTAAGACACTTCAGTTATTTTTTTATCAGCTACCAGCATAAACGTTTCTTCAATATCTTTATTTAACACTACTGATACAGTTCCAGAAAAAAACATCGCTTGAATGACGCCACAGATATGTGGTAAATATGCTAAATTTTTCACTGCTAAATATGGACAACCTATATACACCAGTGACTTCCGCGGTATGTTTGATAGTGTTATTTTGCTGTGTCCATATTGCTGATCCTGATGCCACTGTGTATACCACATTGGTGATCTGCTTGTGAAGAATTTTAGTAAGTAACTCTGTTACTAGATTTGTTTTTTCAATGATATTAGGTATTCCATTAATAATGTCGTTTAGTTTTGTGTTAATGTCAGAGAGTTTAATATCAACGGTTGGTGGAGTTCCAAAAAATTCATTAATAGATCTGTTTATATTTCTACGAAAATTCAGGAACGTTTGTATGTGATTGGAAAAATCAGTTTTAAATGCGTTAATTTCATCATTAACTGTTTTTATTGCCGTTACTTGATTACTAGCGATCTTAATGTCGCTATCGTCGACGTATTTCTTTGTTGCTGCGTCGAAATCTGATTCTGGTGTTCTAAGATTATTATTACCATTATTATTCATGTTGAGCAATGGCCGCATTATACCACCATTAACTAACACATACTTAGATTCTTGATCGTCGACGTATTTTTTTGTTGCTGCGTCTGATTCTGCAGTTGGGTCTCCAAGGTATGTAATTTTTTTTCCCGACATGATAATATTACCTGTAACTGTCCCACCTATTTTATCAAGTTTGTTATCATCAACATACTTTAACTGCAAATAACTTACCGCTTGAGTTTGATTTAAGTTTGCTGGCGGATACCCGGTCTCTAAATTTATAATTTTTTTTCCTGACATATCTAAGTTACCGCTTAAAGTTCCACCAGATTTATCTAGTTTATTATCGTCGACTAATTTAAGTTGTGCATAACTAACGGCTTGTGTATTAACGACATTTATTGGTGGATAATCTGTTTCTAGCTCTAATACTCGTTGATTTGTCATAAACAAGTTTCCCGTCAATGTGTCGCCGGATTTTTTTTAGATAGCCTGATAAATCAACCTTGCCGTCTGTTATACTTTCAGCTGATGAATCTCCTACTAATGTTCCAAATTTTGAATAAAAACTCATTGTTTATTTATCGTTTTACAAAATTATATAGCATAAAATTATATAATAGCAATGGCAAAATCATCGATATTAAATTTTGATACAGAACGTTTTGTGAAACATAAACATAACAATGAACTTCCAGATTGTCATTATCTTATCGTTGGGAGAATCGGATCGGGAAAAACAAACTTACTTATGAATTTGCTTCTAGGAGATAATTTTAACTACGATCGCGTTTATATTTATACGATTAACCCGCAGCAGGATAAGTACGAGCTACTTAACAATTATAATGACAAACTTCGCGATGATCTTGAAGCTGGCGAAGATTTTTTTATTATCAAACAACCAGAAGATCTTATTCCAGTTAATCAACTTGATTCTTCCGAACACAAGATAGTTGTTTTTGATGATATTCCGCTAAACAATGAAGAAATGAATAAAATCAGATCGTATTTTTCACTGTCACGAAGTAAGAAATGTAATTCTATTTATCTCGTTCAGGGTTTTTATAATGTTGATAGATTTATTAGGCGAAATACTGGTTGTTTTATAATATTTCCAGAACTTGACAATGTCGATGTTAGAAATATCGCGAACGAGCAATGTGGTGATGCAACGGCAAATAAATACGACTTTTTTTGTTTGATAAATTAACAAATGATACGAGTAAAATGTTTCGATGTTGTATTGAAAAATATCTACAGTAATTTTTATACAAAATAGTATATAATTAATGGAAAGACAAGCAAAGTACGGAAAACATATAGAAGATCTAAAAAAACTTGCGCAGTCTCAGGCAAAATTTAAACAGCTAGTACAGCAAGCACGACGTGGCCAAGTAGTTGCAGCAGAAACAGCAGCAACCGCTCTCAAACCAATTACTGAAGCTTTACTTGGAAAACAACCTGAAACTAAACCATTATCAGAAGAAGAAGTTAAAAAAAATACAAGAAAAAGGTTTACTTGGACTAGTTAAAGAACAACAAGAAACAGCTGCTGGAAGAATTATTGCTAGATCTGATGCGGAGAAAAAAAGATTAGCTGAGTTACTTGTAGCAAATATCGCTGATCCTGCTGCAAGACGAACTGAACTAAGAAGGTTGTTAAATAATCCACTGGAACTTCAACAAAGATTAGCAGAAGCAGTAGTAGTTGGACCGATTGAGAGAAGGTTAGAAGAAGAAGAACTTAGAAGAGAGGGAGAAGAAAAAAGAAAATTTGAATATGATTTAAAAAATATAGATAGCAAAATAGAAGATGACAAATATAGAGTTTTTAATAAAAAATATGATTACTTTAAGGGTATGAAAGTACATAATGTTAGAAAAGATGATTTTAAGACAGACGAAATAATTAATAATTTAGAAAAAGTAAAAGAAAAGAGTAAAGAGCATTACAACGATATAGTTTTAGAAAATAGAAATTATTATAATAGCATTAAATTATATCGACATGGAATTATTGCTGATCTTTATATTAAGGTTATTAATAATATAAAAATTAACAAATATGGTCATCATAATAATAGCTTAAGTACCGAAGCAAAATTAATCGATGAAAGACAGGAAAAATATGTTTTTTAAACCAGCAGGTTCTATGATGACCGAAGAAGAATTACTAAATTTAGAACGTGAATATAAAAGAAATCGTGATGAATATAAAGACAAAACAAAAGAAGAAATAACATCGGAAGAATATTTTGCTTTTATGAAAGAAAATGACATTTTTGACGTTGATAATATATATAATTGGGAAAAAGAAAAACACGATAGTCTCATTGAAAATTTTAAAAATATCATAGAAAAAGGTAGAGGAGCTTATAAAGAAATTGGTACAGCCCCAATGGAAAATATTGAAGAACTTTTTGAAAAAGCTAGAAATGATACTATTGCTACTGTTTTTAAAACTACTGCATTAAAATTTAGAGATAAAAAATATGCTGAAGAAGGGTATACTTTTAAAAAATTATTTGAACATTATGATAATGAGCGTTTTAAAAAACGTTTAGAAAAAACTGGAACTGGAGCTAGAATATTTTCATCAGTTACTGGAATGATTGGTAGATTAATGTTATTGATATCATCAAAAGAAGCTGGAAATGGTGCTGAAATTGACAATGAAATTATTGACATACTTGATAATTTGAGATAGGAAAATTTATTAACATCTGACGAATACGAAACTTTACACCGCGACTTAATCGCGGTGATTTGATTTGATATCAGATCATAAAAATATAATAATAAATGTCAGCAACATTATTACTAGACTCTAGCCAATCTGATAAAGATAGCGCAAACTTTTCAGTAAAGTATATTCCGCCGATAGAACTAGATCGCGAAAAACAATATGCAGTTGGGTTAATTTCCTGCACTTGTTGGAATGCTATGGCTAATGTAAAAACTGGAGTAAACGATGAATTTTCATTTAGTGTTCCTATACGTACTCCACCATTTGTCGCGTGGAAAACAATTAAAATTCCACAAGAAGCCTATAATATTGCTGATCTAAATAAAATAATAAAAGAACTTATAACAAAAAATAAAGGTATAGCTGATAATTTTGAGCTTACACCAAATTATATAATACGTTACGCGCAAGAATGAAATTAAAAGATATAACAGTTAGTCTTGTATCGCAAACAAGTATCGCGCCATTGATAGGATTTTATAATTATATATATCCTGCTCTTGATCGTGATAATTCCGAAACGTATAAAGGTGAATAGCCAGTAAATATAACTGAAGTAAACACAATACTAATAAATTGCTCCATCGCATCTGGTTCTTATTCAGCTAAAGGCAGCAAAGGTCAAACAATATATAGTTTTTCACCAGAAGTTCCACCAGGATCTCTTATGCAAATTAGTCCACGTCATATTATTTATTATCTGCTAAATGTTGAAAATCAAATAACAGAAGTAAATATGCAGTTGACAGATCAGTCTGAAAGACAGATTTTAATAATGAGGTTGTTAGTTATTATTTACACCTACGCGTTGCGTAGGCGTGTTAGAAAATAAAACAGAGAAACTCTAACAAATTCACTGATTTTAATAAATAAAAAACTAAATAATATTAGTGTTTTATCACGCTCAGACAAACTTTAGAATTAAATAAAATGTTTTTTTATCGATTTATCTAACATTTTTATAAAAATGTCAGCAACATTATTACTAGACTCTAGCCAATCTGATAAAGATAGCGCAAATTTTTCTGTAAAGTATATTCCGCCAATAGAACTAGATCGTAAAAAACAGTATGAAATTGGACTAATTTCCTGCACTTGTTGGAATGCTATGGCTAATGTAAAAACTGGAATTAACGATGAATTTGCATTTGCTGTTACTCATACACGTCCTCCACCAATTTCAAGGAAGATAGAATACAAATTTATACAATTAAAAATTCCACAAGGAGCTTATAATATTGCTGATTTAAATAAAATAATAATAGAACTTATAACAAAAAATAAAGGTGTAGCTGATAATTTTGAGCTTACACCAAATTATAATACGTTACGCGCTAGAATAACATTAAAAAAATATGATGGTTAATTTTGTGTCACACAAAAGTATTGCACCACTGATAGGATTTGAAGGTTATGATGCATTTGGTACTACTATTGCCGATACTCCCGTAACATATGACGGTGAAAAGCCAGTAAATATAACTGAAGTAAACTCAATCCTGGTAAATTGCTCTATTGCAACTGGTTCCTATTCAACTGAAGGCAGCAAAGGTCAAACGATATACAGTTTTTCACCAGACTTTCCACCTGGTTATCTCATGCAAATTATTCCTCGTAAAATTATTTATTATCCGATAAATGTTGAAAATCAAATAACAGAAGTAAATATGCGGTTGACAGATCAATCAGGAAGACAGTTAGATTTTAATAATGAGGTTGTTACTTATTACCCGCACTTACGCGAACAGTAAACATATTTTCTGAAAGATTTGACAACAAAATTATACAACCTCAGATATAATGAAACAGAAAAAAGTTTATAGAAGAAAAATAGTAGGATGATTTTTAGGAAATATATTTGCTAAAAGTATGAAAATTATTCCAGGAATAGCTCATAAAGTTGCACCAATTGCAATTGACGCAACGAAAGCTTTTGCAACTGGAGCTGCATCTGCTGCTGGAACTGCTGTGGGGCAAAAAATAGCTGATAAAATAAAAGACGCACCTAAGGCGCATGCCGCACCTACGACAATTAAACAAGCTATTTCAGAAATAGCACCAACAAAAGAAACTCAACATGCAATGATAACAACGACAAAAAAGCTTTTATCGCCACGAGGAGAACAAATTATACAAAAATTAATATCTAAAGTAACAGCTCCGCAATAGCTTCGCTATAATTAATTGATGACAAAATTTTGTATAACCTAATAAATAAAAAAATGTCTGTAAAAAATTATCTCGATTTAGCAGAAATTTATGACACAGACGACACAGTAACAGAATTTGAGTATGTTGAATATCTTGATGAAAATTCTAACGAACCTAATAAGGCTGGCCAAAGAACATTTAATACTAGAGACGAGGACGTATTTCTACTGCCTCATAAAGCAATGTTGGAAGTTCGTGGTCGGATTATGACAGTGGCTGTTCCACCTGCCGCAATTACAGCTAACACAGAAGTAGCTCTTATAAATGACGGTTGGTATTTATTTAAAAGTGCTAAATATCAGCTGACCAATCAAACTTTCGAAGATATTTCAAATCACTTACAAGTTGCAAGTACAATCTTAAATATTATTTCATTTTCCGACGATTACTCCAGATCTACTGCAACTAACATGATGTGGTTTAAAGATACTGGAATTGCTATAGCAGAGTCTGGAGAATTTATTCAAAAAGGTGTTTTATTACACGGAGCTGATGCTGCTGCAGATGTTGTAATGGTAAGAGGTTTTCTTATTGCTAATGCAGCCGCGATAGGTATAGCCGCACCAGCTGCAGGCGCTAATGCAGACGCTACAAGGCTCTCACTTACTGCTGCTTGTAATAATCTTGGTATAACCGCACCAGATGCAGCTGCAGACGGCGTTGCAATGTTAAATTTAGTTATTAACACAATTGACGTAAGAAATGTACGTTACAATGGGAGTTATACTACGAGAAAGACACTTGCAGCAGTATCACGTCAAATTACAATGATGCTGCCATTAAGTACAATATTTGGCTTTTGCAGAGACTATAATAAAGTATTTCGTGGAGTTAAACATACGCTTATTTTAGATCGATCAGATCAAAATGATTGCCTGTTTAGGTCAGGTGGGGTTGATGCACAATTTGTCATAAACAAACTTGCGCTGTGGATGCCAAGAATAACTCCGTCAATCACCAAAATGGCGGAATTAAATAATATGCTGGAAAAACACACAAACAGAATCTAATTTCAGCAACATAGAATATATCAAACAGCAGTTCCGAATACCACCGACTACACATGGCGAGTTACAACAACACCAAGTGAACAAAAACCACGGCAATTATTTGTTGTATTTCAGAGACAAGATCGACGCAATAGCCAACTACAAAATAATGCGATATTTGATAGCGCTGATGTTAGACGAATATACGCTAGAATAAATTCAAAACAATATCCAGAACGAGCGATAGAATGTAATTTTGCAGATAACGCTAATAAAAACATTACTAGACCGTACACGTATTTACTCGATGCAGTGCAAAAATATCAAGATGTTGGAGATGGATCTCAGATATCAGTAGAGGAATTTCGTACACTTTATCCGATATTTTATTCTGATGTTAGTAAACATAGCGAGCGAGCTGTAGACAGCACAGCTGATATTGAAATTACTTGGACACTAGGAAACGCTCCAGTGGCGCAGTTAAACGTGTATGCGTTAGTGATAAGCGATAGATTTGTTACAATTGACTCTGTCGGAGGTAAAATGACAGTCCAAGTTTAAAGTGCTTCAAGTTTAATCTGTAATCGTTATATAAGATGATAAAATATATTGTAAAAGAAATACATTTGACTGATGGTCAAGTTAAAAAATTAGCAGCTGCTGTTGCAAAACGGAGGCAAGTATCATTAGAGATCAACCCAAGAGACTCCGTCTCTCACGCCCAAGCAGGTACTTTAACAAAATTGTTGTTAACCAAAAAACAAGTAAATAAATACGATCGCAAAAAACCTTTTGTTTTAAATTTAAGTGCTGCACAAATAACTGCGATGGCCCACCGCATCGCGGTGGATGGCGGTTTCTTCGGTCCGGCATTATCTGTGATAGCCAATACATTACTACCTAAAATTTTGCCAGTGTTAGGTACATTAGGATTAGCAGCAGCGTCTGGGGCAATATCTGGCGCAACGGAAAAGGCAGTTAAAGGTAGTGGTATTGTCCGCGGCAGTGGTATAAAGAAAATTTTTGTATAAATGTTCGATGGCAACAATTTTATCTGACTGATAAATATAATGCCAAAACAAAAAACAGCAACGAAAAGAAAGACGACGAAAAAAAAGACACCACAGCGAAAAGGTGGATTTCTTCCAATAGCTCCATTACTAGCGGGATTGGCAGGAAGTCTATTGCCAGGCCTGTTAGGACGAGGACGAGGATTAATGTTGCCAGGAACAAGGCTGCGTTAAGTAATTTTGAGATACTTGACAAACTAAAAAATGTAAAACATTTCAGTGGAGTTTACTCCAAAGATGAACTTATGGCGATTCCAGCGCAAGCGACACCATCGTGGCGTTATAAATATACAGGATTTTAATGACGGATCTGGCACACATTGGGTAGCTGTTTATGATAACAATTATTTTGACTCGCTCGGAATTCCACCAAGTGACGCAGTAAAAAAATATATGAGCAGAATGCAGGAGACGAAGTCTCTTGCGAAGATAATAAATTATTCGTCTAATCAAATTCAACCAGTTGGAACTTCCGCTTGTGGATATTATTGCGTAATGTTCATCAAACAGATGACAAAAAATCCAGATTTTTTAAAGTTTATTTTGCAATTTGATCAAAGACCTTCTCACGCTAATGATGATATTGCATTTAATTTTTGTAAAGCTACCTAAAGATTGCAATTAATTTTATCTAAACTCCTTGATATAACAATGTCAACATATTGTCTTAAATGTAAAACTAAAACAGAAAATAAAGACGAAAAAACAGAAAAAACAAAAAATAATAGAATAATGCTGAAAAGTGTTTGTGCAATCTGCGGAAGAAAAAAGTATGTTTTTGCCAAAAACAAGCGGAGCGGGTTACCCTCCTGACGTTGTAAGGGATATTATTTTAGTAGACGACTAAATAAATAATGACATGCGGCTGCGATTGCGATAGAGATTTATGTCTCGAGCAAAATAAAATTGTTACATATTGCAAGAAATGCAAAAACAGAGAAATAATTGGAACAGGTATAGATATACATAAATTAATTTATAAACTGCCGCGACCAAAAGGCGGTTGGACATTGCCAGGCCATAAATATACAGGTCTATGGAATCCTCTTGATGAACAACTTGATGAAAACGATAATCCGCTGCCAGGACAAGAGCCTTACAATCAAGTTGACGCAATAGCAATGCGTCATGATATCTACTATAGAGATATTGAACTTCCAGACAGCAATCAAAATAAACAGAGCTGCGATAAAGTAATGTTAGACGAATTTCGTGAAATGAAACCTGCAAATATACGAGAACGTATTGACCGAAGGCTGGTCCAGGGTTTTATTGGAGCAAAATATAAATTAGGACTCGGAAAAGAATTATATGATGATCTTGCCTTGGAGACGCTAGCGTCTCAGCTACACAGACCTAAAAAAAAAGTTTCCGCGACGTAAAGTTGTTGCAAATGCCGTTGATGACATCTGGGCGATAGATTTAGTTGATATGTCAAATCTAGCTCAATTTAATGTTGGCGCTGATGGCGCTCCAAAAAGATATCTTTGTAATGTTGTAGATGTTTTTAGCAAATACGCGTTTAGTATACCAGTTTCGGATAAAACAGGGACCTCGATGACTGATGCGCTAAAACAAATAATAACAACTACAGAAAAAAAACCAAACAGAATCTGGACTGATCATGGAGCGGAGTTTTTTAATAAAAAGTGTGAGCAGTGTTTGGAACAAAATAACATTAAAAAATATGTTACTGGAAACGAGGGAAAAAGCGTCATTGTCGAGCGATTTAACCGCACACTAAACGAAAAATCCATAAGTATTTGACAGCTAAAAACACGAATAAATATATTGACAATTTACAGAAAATTGTTGACGAATATAATAACACGAAACACAGATCCATCAAAATGTCGCCAAACGACGCGATTTCAAATCCAATACTAGCAAACGAAAATATGTACCGACGACACAAATTTAAAGTTGGCGATAAAGTTAGAATTTCGCTGACAAAAAAAAAATTTGAAAAAGGTTATACTCATAACTGGAGCGAAGAAGTATTTGTTGTTGATAAAGTACTTTTAACAATACCAGTTACATACTCGCTGAAAGATTTATTAGGTGAGCCTATAACTGGCAGTTTTACGAGCAAGAACTTCAGAAAACAGAACAAGATGTATTTGTTATTGAAAAAGTTATTAAAAAGCGTGGCAACAAAAGTTTAGTCAAATGGCGTGGATATAGCGATAAATTTAATAGTTGGGTACCAACTAAGTCGATTTCATCGACTGCGATATCATCGACTGCGATTTCATCGACTGAATAATATTATTATAAATTTCCTCGTATTTTATTAGTACTGACTTACATTTTACTGGTTTGCATAAAGAAATTAAGTGTGATTTTCTCGCATCATCAACTGGCATTAAATTAAATATTTTAACAAAAATAAAATCGTATTTTATATTTCTTTGTTGTCCAGCTATTTTTACGTTTAAAAAAGGCTTTATAAGTTGCCAAAATATTTGATGCTCTGCGATAGTAAAATTAAATTTTATTTTTTTTTTTAGCAATATGGTACTTAACATCATATCGCCCAGTTGTTGGTCTGATTAAATTTTTTTTACTAACAACAACATCATCTTCTTCATCGTCATAGTTATACAAAATATCTTTTTCAGTATAATCAGCAAATCTATCACTAACAATATTTTCTGATGTAACATTAGAAACTGAAACAAAATCTCCCGAATATAGCTCAGCCAGTCTCTCAATCAGGCTCATTATTATAATAATCTTTTATCTAATTAATAAATAATAAGATGTTCGAAGAAATAAAATATCATCAGCGAGTTAATATACTAAATCGCAAAGAATTATCTGAGGCAATTCGAATTTGTTTATTGGGACATAATTTTTATTTTGTTGATGTTATGATAACATTAGGTGATTCCGACATATTTTTATTAACAGCAGCTGACAAAATGAAACTTGATACAAATAAAATGATGACATTACGATTTAATCGCGACGATGTCATGGAATTTAGTCATAATTGTCTTTCTCGGAATGATCTGGAAATTATTATTAGTTATCGTATATAAAACTAAATCTATCAAATGTCATTGTTGACGTTGCTGATTTTGTTATATTATCAGCTGCACATTTTACTACACTTAAATTGATTTTATGATATTTTGCTGCAGAGTATACTGATTTAAATTTTATTTCTTCTCCAGTTTCAATATTTATTGAAATTATTTGTTTGGTTGGATTTTTTAAATTATTACTACCACCAGTTCCACGTCTTGTGTTTTCTTTTGATGTAAATAAATCTAGGTTTTCCAAACGATTATCTGTTTTATTTTTATTTATATGGTCGAGAACTAAATTATTAGGAATACCGCCATTAAAAGTTTCAAACACAAAACGATGTGACAGATAATGAACAAAATCTGTTTTTGCTCCACGTACCATGACATGCAAATAATTATTGTTATTCATCTTTCCAACAACCTTTTTTGTTTTTATACGTCTAATAATTCCTTGGTCATTTTGCCTCGTATAGATCAAACACTGGATGGGGTTGAAATTCATTTTGTAATCCTAAATTTTCAATATTATCGTCAGCAACTGTGCCATTTGCTCTGTATACACGTTGTCCTTCTGGAATATCGCCGCAAAACAAAGTATAAATAAAATCTTTTCTAAACATTTCAATTATTTCTGTATCATCACCTTTTACTGAAATTAACATACCAGCAGGTGTTGGTATGCCAATAGCTTTTTTAGATGCTATGTTGATAACAGAACCAAGTGCATTTGCAGCATATAGGTTGTACCTTGGGTGTACATGATAAGTTTCTTGCTCTTCCGCTGTCAGTGGCAGATATCTCAAAATTTCTGTCATTATACTATAAGGTTTTTCATATCTCTAATTAGAAAAAATTCAATTAAATATAAAATATTACTATATATATAATCTTAAAATTACGAGATATTGCTAAAAAGAGCATTATCAAATCAGAAAAAATTGCTTCAGCCTTTTCAGGTTATGACAATAGTTATAAACTTGATGACCAAAATGTCTTAGCAAATTTTAGCTCTACAAATTTATTTCATCTTTTACAACCTGTTATATCAGGAGAACTTGCGGCTCATAAAAGTATCAAACTTATAGTCCAATATCATATGATTTTATCAAAGTTACATGCAGTCGAGGATGTACTTCTTGAAACAAAAAGTTTTGACAGCGAAATTTCAGAACCATATTTAACAGCAAAATCGAGAAAAATATTAACTGGAACAAAAATTGCCGTGGTCGCCGATGAAATACATCAAGAAATAAACAAAAAATTAGAAGAATTTACTTTGTCAGGATCAGGTTGGAAATTTGAAATGATAAAAGAAGTTTTATTTCACACAGCAAAATATAACGTACTTCGCGGCAGCGGCGCTAGCTACGTCGATCTCCCTCAAAAAATTAAAAACAAAAAATGCTGTATAAATGTGAGAAACAATGATGACAAATGTTTTCGGTGGTCTATTCTTTCTGCGATGTTTCCAAAAGAACAAAATGCTGATCGCGTTAACAAGTATTTTCCACACGAGGACGAACTAAATTTTTCAGGAATAACTTTTCCAGTAGCAGAAAATCATATACCAAAGTTTGAAAAAAAAAACAATATCTCAGTAAATGTTTTTGGATTAGATGAGAAAGAAAATGTTTACCCGATATATATCTCAGAAAATGCTACACAGTTGACAATAAATTTATTATTTTATCGGGGACATTACTGTTGGATAAAAAACTTTAACGGATTAGTTGGCAGACAGTACAGTAAAAATAAAAATAAAAAATATTTCTGCTGTAGATGTTTGCACGGCTTTTCTAGCGAAGGAAGACTGCAGGAGCATCTCAAATACTGCGTTAATGTTCAAAGAATAACTATGCCTAGCGAAAAAGAAAAAAATATTGAAATTTAAAAATTGTAATCATAAACTAAATATTCCTTTTGTTATTTACGCTGATTTCGAGTGTCTACTCGTTCCCGTGGCTGGAGCTGAAAATAATCCGAAAAAATCCAGTACTAGAAAAATACAACAGCATATTCCTTGTGGAGTAGCTTATAAAGTAGTTTGTTGCGCTAGCGATAAATTTTCATCTCCGATAAAGTTATATAGAGGTGAAAATCCAGCCATGTGGTTACTAAAATATTTAATAGACGAGGTTAATAAAATTTCTAATAGATTATTTAGAACAGCTCCAATGAAAATAACGTCTAAACAACAACTCGATTTCGATAAAGCAGTTGATTGTCATATTTGTGAAAAGTTACTGGACGATTCCAAGGTGCGAGATCATTGTCATTTGACCGGCCAATATCGTGGAGCAGCTCATAACAGTTGCAATTTAAAATTTCATGCTCCAGATTTTATTCCTGTAGTTTTACATAACTTTCGTGGTTATGACAGTCATATCATTGTAGAAGCTTTTGGTGATGAAAATATTAAAGCTAAACTAAAACTAAATAACATAATAAAATGTATTTAATTTTGAAAAGTATATGTCAGTGACGCTCGGCAAATTACACTTTATTGACAGTCTGCAATTTATGGCAGCATCATTAGATGAGCTTGTCAACAGCGCTACGAACGCTGGTAGCAATTTCGCTAACCTAAAAGGTTGTTTCAGTGAAAATTATATCGATTTGACAAAAAAAGGTATCTTTCCGTACGAGTACCTCGACGACTGGAGCAGATTTGATGAAACGTCTCTGCCTGACAAAGATAAATTTTACTCGCAGCTCAAAAACGAAAATATCACAGATGACGAATATAAATATGCACAAGATATTTGAAATAAATTTGGCTGTAAAACATTTGGTGATTATCACGATCTATATTTGAAAACAGATGTATTATTGCTAGCAGATGTTTTCGAAAGTTATCGTCAAGTTAGTCATACAAATTACGGATTAGATCCCTGCTGGTATTATCCCGCTCCAGGGCTGTCTTGGGACGCTCTACTAAAAACAAGCAAAATAGAATTAGATCTCTTGACAGATGTTGATATGTTTAACTTTATTGAAAAAGGTATCAGAGGTGGAATTAGCGTCATAACAAAGAAATGTGCAGCCGCTAATAACAAATATCTGAAAAATTACGATAAAAATCTCCCGTCGAGTTACATTATTCATCTAGATTGTGTGAATTTGTATGGCTGGGCCATGTCAGCCAATGCCACACGGTGGATTTCATTGGATAACTCGAGATCAATTTCTTAAAGAAACTGAAAAAGATTTACCTAGAAAAATTAATATAGATTTTTCAGATATCTCATATTTTGTTGAAGTTGACCTAGATTATCCTAGTTCGCTACACGACCTACATAATGATTATCCGTTTTGTGCAGAGTCAATGATAATTGATTATAGTTTGTTATCGCCTGAACAACGAGCAATGACGACATCAAAAAATTCGATTGTTAATAAGTTAGTTCCAAATTTATTAGATAAAAGAAATTATGTTATGCATTACAAAAATTTAAACAAGCAGTAGATGTTGGACTAATTCTGAGAAAGGTCCACCGCGTGCTAAAGTTTAATCAGTCGAAGTGGATGGCAAATTATATTGATCTAAATACGAAACGTCGTACTGTGGCTAAGACCGACTTTGAGAAAAACTTTTTCAAGTTAATGATTAACTCGGTGTTCGGTAAGACGATGGAAAACATTCGAAGGAGGGTTCTATAGAAATTATCAATGATATTAGTCGCAGAAATAAATTAGTTAACGATGATGGTTTTGTTAGTATGAAAATATTTAATGAAAATCTTGTTGCAATACAACGACGAAAGACAAATTTAAAGTTAAATAAACCGATTTATGTTGGTGCAGCTGTACTTGATATATCGAAGTGGCTGATGTATAATTTTCACTACAATTTTACCAAAAAGCAATGGCCAGATTCGGAGTTGCTATTTACTGATACGGACTCACTAGTTTATAATATAAAATGTGAAGATGTCTATGAAGATATTTGCAATAATAAAAGTCTGTTCGATTTATCAGATTATCCAGCATGTAGTGGATTTCAAGATAACTCAAATAAGAAAGTTATTGGGAAAATGAAAGATGAGTTTATGTTTATGCCGGTGAGAGAGTTTGTTGGATTAAGGAGCAAAATGTATGCTGTTATATTAGATGACAATAAACTTACAAAGAAAGCTAAAGGTATTCCTCGAGGATATGTGAAAAAGATGATGAATTTTCACGATTTTAAAGCAGCGCTAAACAATAGCGTCAGTTTTATCAAAACTAATGTCATAAGAACAAATCATCATAAACTTGAAACCGATACGATCATAAAACGTGGACTAAGTAATTTTGATGATAAAAGATATTGCAGCGATGGAATTAAGACTCTAGCGATTGGACATGATACAATTAATTTTGTCTAAACATTAGAAATAATGTTTGAAAATTTAACATTAGCAGATGGAGTTAATAGCAAAATAAAAAGTAATGGTCAATAGCCAACAATTATCATTTGAATTTAATGATGAAATTTCAGGTATTTGTTTTAGTAAACTTGACAGAATCAAACTATCCCTTATTAGATCAGATGACAGCAAATACTTTAGTTATCTCGAAAGTTTACGAGAAGAGCTTGCATTGAAATATAATAATTTACATAATCCAATCAGCCAGCAGCAGTACACAAAAATTAGTATAGACTTGGACAGGTCAAAGGTTTTTGCAAAAGGCAGTAAGTATCTTCTCAGTAAGATAGCGATGAAAGAATTATTTGAATGTCGTCGTAAAGTATCTGGTAGAGTTAAATTCTCGTTATATAATCATGATAGCACATATTATTTGATAGCAAGTGTGGAAGTGCTATCTGTTGGTCAAGAAGTATAACCTTTTTAAAAAGAAAGATAATACTGTTCCAGCTTAGTGTAAGTTATCTAACATATCATATGTGATTTAGATTTTACATTGTAAAAATTTGGTTTATTTTTTTTTGGCTATAAAACTTATAATCAGTGAGTTTTAGTCTTTTTATCTCAAATTTTTGCTTAATTCACTGCATTTTGATCAAGCATAGGTATTAGTTAATCAAGCGAGACAACTCCGTTAAGCAAAGGTATTAGTTGATCAAGCGAGACAACTCCGTTAAGCATAGCTTAGTAACAAGCAGTTGCCTGCTATGTTATGTGAACTTACATAAGACTAATGTTGGGTTTTTATTAAAAAGCATTTAACTCCAGAAGAGAACTTGCACAGACAAACAGACAAACACAAAATTAAAAAAAAAAAACCTGTAATTGTGACTATAAATATTCTAACTAACATACAAACAGACAGGCTGATGAAACACAGACTTTTAACTGACAGAAATGCTAATTTTATACACATTGTATAGACCTCTCCAATGTATTTGGAAATTGAAATATCTTACAATAAATGTTATTTTATTCAAAAATCCACACTATAGCTTATAATAATTATGATTTTTTTATTCTGTATATTGTAGTAGCCCGGTTCCCTTCACGGACGAAATCGTTGGGTAGGGCTCTGGATTTGCCCCTCAAAATTTTAGGAAGGGTTGGGGGTCCGGAGAATTACCTCGATATCGAACAAACAAAATACACTCTCCCACCATGTAAACACATGGTGGGTGCGATTTTTGCACTCCCAGGTGTTGCCATGGTGGGAGAGTGTACGAAATTTGTTCGACGTAGATAATGCCCCCGCTAGGATAAGTTAGGATAAATTTATGTTATATGTTTGTGCCGTCTGTGCCGTCTAAAAATAAACAGCAGGATAATGTGAGGTCGCGACCTTGTGACTTCGCTAAAGGGGTACCCTACACAAGGGCCATTCCAAAAAAAAACATAGCTAGACTAAAAATAAATCTCATTAGGTTCCTGGTCACAACAAAGACCTTTAAATAGACAGCCCTCTGAGTTTCTAAAGTTTCGGTTTCGGATATTTAGGAATTCTCTGGGGGTAATGTCCTAACAAAAATGAAGAGTCCAGTTAGCCACAAAAAAAAGGCTTACATATAAAATAGACTGCCCTCTGAGTTTCTAAAGTTTCGTCTCATATATTTAGAAATTCGCCTTGGGAGTATGTCTGAAAGAGACTCTTGGAACCTCATTAGGTTTATTTGACAGAACTTATGGAATGGTAGACCGAATGTCATCCTGCTGTTTATTTTTTGTCTTTTAGTTTAGAAATATCGTTATCAAATAAAATATCAACCATATTATCAATAAATGTCATCACATCATCTGCCCAACCTATTATTCTCACATCATTTTCAGCCACAAATAACCAAACTGACCCATATTTTGGCGATATATGATATCCAACTTTTTTAATACAATCTCTTATTATTTTAGATTTAATACCAGTTTAACCTGAGGCTGATTTGATGGAATTAAATCTCTTACAAAATCTGTTTGTCAGATCAAATCCAACATGTCGGGTTGGATTATAGTGATACATTATATATAATATTTCATTTGTTTAATATAAATTTTGTCTAAAACTATAAAAATAATTTCTAGAGTGTAATAGTAGTAGAAGTAATTGAGTGTTTCTATTTCAGAGACCCCCTACCCCCCCAAAACAAATTTTTGTCAGAAATATGAAAGTCATCATTTTAAGCTAAAAACGGCTGCTGACAAAAATGTTAACGTATAACGTTTTCTTGGGGGGGGGGTAGGGGGTCTCTGAAATAGAAACCTCAAATTACTTCTACTACTTGACCATACTAAAAAGTGTATTACCTTATTTTTAAGTCTGTCAGGAGATACCTTAGCTATGACGTTTAAGTGAACATAGCCATGAAGTTTAACTGAGTCGGTAAGGAGGTAGATTAACTATGAGGTTAACAATGTCGGAAAGGAGGTGCATTGGCTATGAGGTTAACTAAGTCGGTAAGGAGGTACATTGGCGATGAGGATTACGAAGTCGATAAAGAGGTACATTAAGTATGAAGTTTAACTAAGTCGGTAAGGAGTAGAGTGTTGAATGAAAAATCTTGTCAACATTTGTATGAACGTGATAATGAAAATATTTTCTCAATACTCGGCCCTCAGACCTAAAACTTACCAAGTTGGCTTTATTCTAGATCTCTTCATTGTCATTCTTATTTTAAAATTCATAGACTGAATTTTTTTTTTAATTTTCATGAACAGTTTAGAAGGTATTTGCCAATAACTGAAATATTTCTTTTTCCGACAGTTTATTCAGCTTACGGTAATATTCCTAATTTTCAGATCTAACATCTGTCTGCGTGGGTTCAAGTCTTGTGCTCGGCCAATGTGGATATGTGAGAAAGCTGCAAGAAGCTTCCCGTGGGTCGGTGGTTCTTATCGGGGGTTTCCCAGGTTTTCTTCTACCACTTATACTGGCCGCCATATATAACCTATCTTGTGCTGAGAAATGGCATTAAACCCCAAAACAACAACTAATTTTCCGATAATTTATGAAGCGTACGATAATATTACTCATTTTCCGACAGTTTATGCATCTTCGGTAACAATACTAACTTTCAAACAGTTTATGCAACTTACGGTAACAATACTAACTTTCAAACAGTTTATGCAGCTTACGGTAACAATGCTAACTTTCAAACAGTTTATGCAACTTAGAGTAACAATGCTAACTTTCAAACAGTTTATGCAATTTACGGTAACAATACTAACTTTCAAACAGTTTATGCAGCTTACAGTACTAGTTTTTCAAATGAAGGAGACAAGCTACATAAAGATGAATTGTAAGCAATTACGTACTCGCATAAAGGACGCAACATTGTACAATAGCAATATATTTCTGAATGATAATGCATTGCATGACGGCGAAATGACATCACTTACACTTTCACTGTCAGAAACGATCCTGACATAAAGTAAACAGAAGAAGTGGAAAAATAGTGACACATTTGCTACTTATAGATTGATTACATTTACAAAATGGAAAGTGCCTAAATAAAGGACTGAAGGGCAAACGTCAAGGAATGAATCCTTATTTCCTGACCTTGGAAGTGAATGAAATATTCTCCAAGAATCCACCATTCTAAATAGCAATAGTGTAGTAATTAGTAATTTTTGCACTCTTATTTCTTTGTCAAGAGACGAAAATACTTTGCGTGCTGTATGCCTGTATAGTAAATAATTTGTGTGTTGCATCCCTTTATAATAAATAATTTGCGTGTTTTGTCCCTTTATAATAAATAATTTGCGTGTTGTATCCCTGTATAGTAAATAATTTGTAACAAACGCTTATGATTATAATTTCCGTAGTTCATTGAGTCAAAGAATGAAAAACGAAATGTTCATTTAAGTGTCTTTAAGAAATAAACTAGAAGTAAGAGAGATATATGCATCACAAAGAGCCATGCTTGATACAATTTACACAACAGGGCCTTTATCAGAGATGATTTGCAATAAAAATGTAGGATGTACCCCTTAAAAAATCATGATGTAAAATATCGTTGATCAGAATTCAGTCAAGTGTTCAACATTAAAAAGCTCCACATAAACATCTATTGGAATCCTTACATGATCCAAGTGTAAAAACAAAATTGGCAAAATGGATTTTATTTCAGCAAATTAAAGTAGTAATATGAAAAGTATATCTTATTAATATCAAAGTGCACACCAAATTTCAGTCGTATGATATTTCATTAATATAAAAGTGCACACAACATTTCACTCGTCTGACATCTCAATAATATAAACGTGCACACCAACATTTTGTTTGAATTCAAACAATCGCCGCTGAGTTATGATGCGGAAATAAAGGCGGGGGGGGGGGGCGGGGGGGCAATAGCAGTCAAAAACCATGTAAATGATGGTGTGGATAGCTGGCAATTGTTTAGGACGAGAAGTAATCAAGGGCCATGGGAATGATGGCTTGGACGGCAGGAAATTGTTTAGGCCGAAAAGCAACCAGGGTCACTGCAGTGGATAGCATGGAAGACTGGAAATAGTTCCAGACCTCATCAACATAATGCTGCCTACTAAACCTATTGTCTACTCAATCCATCCAGTTTGCTTGTACCCCCATACTGATTTTAAAAACAGAAGGCATCACAGATATTAAAAAAGTGCACAAAACTTAGTCATTTCATTCATTGATTTATAAGTTCTAACCTGACTGTCGCAAGGGGTCCCAAACACTGTCAATCTGTTGGGATTTCAAATCAAACTTGAGTTTCTTTAGCAACACGGTTGCCGTATTTGCTTGGGTCAGTCTATGATTTCAAGCAACAAAAATGTGATGTTGTTCACCGTCTTAGAAAATCTCAGTAATTCCGTAAATTTTAGATTTACATATCTTTGAACACATGTATACAAGAGTTCCTCCTATTTCTTTGTTCAATTTGTTTTAGAAATATTGAAACTAGATATTGTAAATATTGGACGTAGATGACACAGTTTTCACTGAAATAGATTATTCTAGAACCAGAAAAGGACAGCGAGCAGCCTGTTTGTTTCTTTACATCTGGAGCTTCCTTTTGCGCTGAAACGCCAATAACTCAGTGCTAGGGACCCCTTAGAGCCAACCAGGTACAATTACACCTATGGAAACATGACGATATTATTAACTTTAAATTCTGAATGCTCATGACCTAGCCTATATTTATCGGAATAGTCATATCCTTGATGCAAGCTTCTCTACAGAGAAAACCATATGACCCGTAGCATTTTCTGCATCTACGTGTGTCTGAATGTGTTTTCAATTCCGTACCGAAGAGACAGGTGCGGGTTTCAGTAATGTGGTTCTAAAATTAAGTCTGCAAAAGAACTGAAATTCCATCAATAAAACATTGTTTTTGGTGTTTGTATTTTCTTTCAGTTACAGAAAAGATAATCTCTCAAAAGGATCTTTTCACTAATCCTTTATTTTCGTTATCAAGCAATCCTGGCCAGCCAGTCCCAGATATACTCAAGTTGATGGTTCCCATTCTTCCATATCATTAGTACAGTCCCATCGTTATGCCGCTGTGACCTGAATTAGGCGAACAAGAAGTGAAGGGACTTAACTCCTGTAAATCTGTTGAGCAACGGTGGAATCAAACCCATTAAATTTTTCCGTAGTTTAAAGTTAGATCAAATTTTGCTGAAATCAATTAATCCTTAGAAAAGTTATGTTGCGGAAATCGAAGTTTGGAAGACGGGCAACCGGTTGCCGTAAACTTTATGCGAATTATGGCTTAGGACGCTGGAATCTTGGATTACTACAACCTGCAATTGACTGACGCGAGTTTAATGTCGAAACAAAGTCTATCATACTCTTTTATTGAATGAAAGGCAGGGTCCTATGTCAAAACGGGTCTTGGGAGTAATATGAGTCGATTTTGTCATTCAGTATGATTATTTTTTCAGGTTATTGCATTTATTTCAAGATTAAGCAAGCGTCCGTCACCTCTGATGTACCTCCCCCCCCCCCCCGTATGATGCACCTCTCCCACCCCCGCGTGTCAAAACCTTAGCCTTCGTAATTGACGTGATCGTCACTTGTGGCAAAATGTGCTCTAAATTTGGTTTTGCCTTTTAAAACTGCATCCGTTAGGTGTATTTAAAACGATAAACAATTTCTCTCTCTCTCTCTCTCTCTCTCTCTCTCTCTCTCTCTCTCGTTTATTAAGCAGTTACACATGGATATATTACTTTTATTACTTTTAGTTATTTTTCATCAAAGTCATGGTCTCACTAAAGTTAATGTCAAAAAATAATAGCGTTAAGTCTGCATTTAGAAGTTAGAATCGCTCAGATCAGAACAAGTTATTCAATGCTTTTAAAGTGTGTACTGTAATTTAAGGAAATTATTTTATATCCGTTTTAACGTTGACTTGAAACACTTTATCTAGTTAATTAAGCGTGTTACATATAATATCCGGGAGCACTTCACATAGAGTGTAAAGGTATTTTAAATCCGTGATATATATGATATGATATATATATGCCTTGATGTGATCACGTCACGATTGATGACATTTACAGAGAGGGCAGATAGACAAATTCTTAGTTCTGCTAGACTTCGGTTTTCCTGGCATGCGAACATATTTATTTTTAAAAAATGTAAAATAGCCTTAAAAGACGAAACCATTTATTACTTTTCATCCAAGCATATATTTTTATTCGTTTCAACCTAGCTAATAAAGTCTTGTTCAACTAGTTATAGAGTGACACTGTGAGATAAAGAATGATAAACTCTCGCTTGACGACGATGTCTCAGAGTCACGGAACAGTCATGATGAATGCGACTATTTTTCTTGTTGGTGGAACTGTCCATGTGGCGCACGCAAGCACACTGCACCATCGTCTCTAAGTAAGCGTCTTTGCCGTTTCAATATACAATTTTTGCATCTTATCCCTACGCCGACCAGCGTGGCGGATACATATTTTTGTTAACAATCGAATCGACGTAAAATTGTGTATAAAACACACACAAGTGCGAACATACCGGAAGAGCAGTGCCTACGCTTTCATTTGCAATGACAAGTTAAACAATTCATGTAATATCCCGTGCGAGTTAAGTTACTAGCATGTTCCGATTGCGATTAGCCTTGACCAGGACCAGGTCACTACTTTAGCTTCGACAATTTGGCGGTACCAACATGACGTCACCAAAAGTTTTTTGATAGTTTTGACAGCTTAAGGGGTCTGTTATCGGACAGTATTTTGGCCGGTAATATAACTGATTAGTTTGATCACGTGGGTATAAATGCAGTCTATTTGATATTACAGAAAAGTTGACGCTACTATGACGTGTCGCAACAGACGTTAAACACTTTGGCATGATCTGGATTATTTGAATTTGATTGATGTTTGTTTTGAACATCTTGGGAATTTGCATAATTATATCTAATTTGACAATTGTAATGTAAAAATCAATATTCTATATTCATATAATTCTACAGAAAACACAGTTAACAACGGTATATTTTAAACTCGTAGCGTGGACAAATCGTTTTGTTTCAGAGATAGCTCTATACAGATGTCTCTTTTTTAGGTTGGGAACCAGACCACGATTAGCATAGAAACATTCTGAACACTCCAGGACCAAAATATACATGTGACGTGATTGTAGAAAAATGTGCAAATCTGATACAAATGCATTTTCCTGAACATCCTACAAAGCGTTATAAGTCGAGAACGTATGTTACCACATGTGAAGAAAAAAAAAATCCACCACAACACTACTTTATGCATCATAGTTAACCAAGATTCCGATATGTTAACCTATCTACACCATGGTGGATCGATTAGATATTTCGGTGCTTCGGGTCTGTGAATTTCATTGGATGCAGCTGCAAGCCGCTGCATCCAATCAAAATCAAGATGTTCAAATATGAACACTGTTCCTACATGATCGAGACAAATGGAGCACCATCTGGAATGGACTCAAAAATAAGCAATTTTGCACTCTCTGGTAAGTAGTTAAACTTGCAAAGTATCTTTCTGAAGTAAATTGCCTGCATCATTTTCTGCCTATGTACAAATCACCGCTGTTACACACTATTGTTGGCATTACATACTAAGGGAGGCAACTCAAGAAATCCAATAGATATCGCTGGGACAAAGCACTGAAATATCCGATCGATCCGCCAAGGTACAGATAGGTTAACATATCGGAATCTTGGCTAGCGAAAATGTATTTTATGAAACAAGTAATGAATTTTAAAATATGTAACATTTAACAAACTAAATAAAAGTAAAATCTAGACAGCCCAACTTAGCTTTGATATTTGAATATAAATAACGATCACCATCATGACTTAAAACTCACACTGACACATCTTTTGTGTCATCTTAAAATATAATTCTACAATACATTTACCATGCGATAGCTCGGTAATTTTTAGCAGATAAATGAATTTTAATTTTTGAGCATGATTTGTACCAAACGTCGGCAGAAATACCTGTACAAATCGGGCAAATGTAGACGTCGTTGTGGTAAAGTTCAGCAAGGCATTATGAGTAAAACTGGTTAAATAGTATACCCTTTTATCAACGAAACTTTGTGGAGTGACAATATCTTGTAGAGAATTACTCAGACCAAAGGATTACAGAGCTGAAGACGTTACAAGTTTGCACGTGCGAGGAGACGTCACGATTTCCATAGAACGTCTCAATGAACACCTGATCGCCTTAAATATCCTAGTAGTTCATTCTCGTTTTTGATTCGATTCCAATATGTGCGGAGTTGATGGACTAAGGTTTAGAGGACACGGGTCTAAATAGCTTTATGACTGAGATAAATTCTGAATGATATGAGCAATGATGAGGGTAGGTGTAAGCTTTTTGCATTGGGAACACCTTATTGACAAGCAAGTACGCTTAATAATGCTGGTACATTGCATTTGGGAACAACTTATTGATAAGTAAGTACGATGAATAACGCTGGAACCTTATTGACAAACAAGTACGATGAATAACGCTGGAATTTAGCATTTGGGACCACCTTATTGACAAGCAAGTACAATGAATAATGCTTGTACAGTTGAAACATTTCCATTTTATTTTTATCCTTATTTTTTAAAAGATTAAGTAATCTTTAGTAGAAGAACGACAAATTTACCAATTCACCCCATAATAATATGTTGTTATGTATATTCAATTTATACTGTGTGCTTACCAATTCACCCCATACTAATATTTTGTTATGTATATTCAATTTATACTGTGTGCTTACCAATTCACCCCATAATAATATGTTGTTATGTATATTCAATTTATACTGTGTGCTTACCAATTCACCACATAATAATGTTGTTAAGTATATTCAGTTTATACTGTGTGCTTACCAATTCACCCCATAATAATATGTTGTTATGTATATTCAATTTATACAGTGTGCTTACCAATTCACCACATAATAATATGTTGCTATTGTTCCGTATATGTAATTAAATTACTTGTGTGTTAGTTTTAAATTATTTTTTTTATTTTTGTTTCATTACATTTTATTGTAATGATAATTTTCACTGAATTTGAATCTATTTTCGGAAAATTTACTTCTCTGTTTTGGCCTGATTTGAACGTAGGAGGTTGCTTTATCACTATTTTTAGCTCACCTTGGTTGAGACGTTTGTAAACATTAAATGAAAACGATTGGCTATTACCAAGGTCATGTTCGGCCCACGTGTTAGCTAAGTTGTAAACAGCCTTTCTTTTTTATTTATTTTCAGCGTGAGAATCTGATTCTTAGCTAGGGTTATTTTGACCTACGTGTAAACTGGCATTTTTTACTGCGCTGTTCAAATTAGGGATCACGTAGCCCCGTCACGTGAGCCACCATGTGATCTAAAATCGTGGGTTAAAACAGACGTTTATAGTAAATTTAGGCGGTCGTATTTTTACACCTTTAGAGCTCAAGGTGTTATTTTTATGTTGATGCCAGTTGATTTAGACGTCTTCTATTTTGTGGATATAATAATTTATATTCTCTAAAAAAAAAACTTACAAGTGTTCTTCTTTATTAAAATTCTGAGACAAAGACATTTAATGGAAATTTATTCTGGAATTCTAAACGGGAACATTATAAACTGTGATTCAACGAGGAACTGTTGCCATAAGTACAACGACCTCATCTGACGTCATCGCCTTCCATATTGGAACTTCATCGAGATTCGAACCTGGATTCAATTAGAACTCTTTAGTGATAGGACTTATATTTTTCAATTCTAGGATTAATTTTTGGGTAATATTCACAAACCGTAAGTCCTATTTCATATTTTTACCTTGTTTTCTAGGGAAATAAATTATTTTGTTAAAATTTACAAAACTTGCTGGCTTCACTCTTTTCTTTTGTTACTTTTGTACGAGCCTACACGTAACACTATGTAGATTCACTTTATACTGTGTGCTTACCAATTCACCACATAATAATATGTTGTTATGTATTTTCAATTTGTATTGTGTGCTTAACTTTCGTCCATGATTACAAGTTGTAAACAGGGTGTTTACGTAGCATATGAGTTCAAAGCCATTTGCAGTTAGACTAGGTTTTTCCGTTTGAAATCTCCTCATGCTATTACGTTATAGATCAAGTGAAAATGCATATATATAGGGATTTGATAAACAAACAATTCACTCCTGTTTTACATATGTTTGTGGGAATTCATTTTAAGCAGAGTTTACAGTTGTGTTGCTGAAATCAGATATGATTCGAGAGGAATTATTTATTTCAAATATTCATTGGGATTACTAAAGTGTTCTTTAACTTTTGGATGAATACATTACTTTGAATTTTGTATACTCATTCAAAGACAGCCTGGATTGCATCATTATGTAACATCAGGACATTCAAGACTATAGGAATTCAGCTGGATCATTATATATTTTGGGCTTTGGGAAATAAATAGCTTGTAGAGGTTTGCTAAGCTTGATGTTCACTTCTTTCAGTTACTTAGTTTAAGACCATAGAGTCTCAGCACTATACACCTAATAACAAAATCATTTACGAGCAGTTGTCATTTGCATATTTTCACTTTAACTGACTCTAGGTGAAAGAAAGGGAAACATCGTATCGATCATTGGGTTGTATACTAAAATAAAATAACACAATTTAAATGCTGGAGGAACAATTTGTCTCATGATGGGTGAGAGTGTATTAGAGCAAGTACTTCCTCCGGAATCAGGCGAGTCGTTTAGAGTTCATTTTAGTTTATTGTTTTAAATTTATGTCTTTCAAAAATCAGTTACAACTAAATCAATGAATCCACAATACAATCAGTATGTTTACGATTTAATTCGTGTATTTGGAAAGGTGTATAAAATGTTAATAATTATAAAAGAACTAATTAACATTTAATTACTACCATACCTGGGTCACTGATCGCCGTACCTGGGTAACTGATCACCATACCCGGGTCATTGACCGCCATACCTGGTCACTGATCACCATACCTGGATCGACATACCTGGGTCATTAGAGTGGATATAATTGTAAATAAAAACCATGCTATGATTTAATGTAG
>JAECUM010046292.1:0-24212 GCA_016617855.1 Megalonaias nervosa
AGAATTTCATTGTCAATTTCAGCACCAACATTTCCAGCTTCTTTTGATGATATCAATAGCATTAATCTGCCTATCATTTCAGTAACTGATGAAAATATTCTAGCTCCAGTTCCAGTTTTTTCTAAAAGTTTTTTTAATCGATCATTATCATAATGTTTAAATAATTTTTTAAAAGTGTACCCTCCTTTTTCAGCATATTTTTTATCTCTAAATTTTAATGCAGTATTTTTAAAAACACCAGCAATAACAGCATCTCTAGCTTTTTCAAGAAGTTCTTCAATATTTTCCATTGGAGCTATATCAATTTCTCCGTAAGCTCCTACATTTTTTGTTATGATATCAGTTAATTTTTTAATGAGATTATCGTATTTATCTTTTTCCCAATTATACTTATTATCAACATCAGAAATGTGATTTTTTTTCTATAAAATTAGAATATTCTTCTGATGTTATTTCTTCTTTTGCTTTGTCTTTATATTCATCACGATTTCTTTTATATTCACTTTCTGAACTTAGTAAATCTTCTTCGGTCATTATAGGAGTTGGTAGTGTATATGCTGATTCTTCTCGTCTTTCATCTAATAATTTTGCTTCATTAATTAAGCTGCCAAGGTGACTATCACCAGGGTATTGTTTATTCCTTATATTATTAATAGCCTTAATATAAAGATCAGCGATAATTCCATGTCGATATAATTTAATGTCGTTATAATAATTTCTATTTTCTAAAACTACTTCGCTGAGATGCTCATCACCCTCTTTTTTTATTTCTTTTAATTAGCAATTCTTTCGTCAGCTTTAAATTCATCTTTTCCAATATTATGTATTCTCACACCACTAAATTCACTATATTTTTTATTAAAATCTTTATATTCGTTATCTCTTATTTTGCTATCTATATTTTCTAAATCATGGTCAAATCTTCTTTTTTCTTCTATATTTTCCCTCTCTCTTCTAAGTTCTTCTTCTAGGTCTAACCTTCTCTCAATCGGTCCAAATACTGCTGCTTCTGCTAATCTTCGTTGAAGTTCCAGTGGATTATTAAACAACCTTCTTAGTTCAGTTTGTCTTGCAGCAGGATCAGCGATATTTGCTACAAGTGCCTCAGCGAATCTTTTCTTCTCCGCATCAGATCTCTCAATAATTCTTCTAGCAGCTGTTTCTTGATGTTCTTTAACTAGTCCGAGTAAACCTTTTTCCTGTAGTCGCTTAAGTTCTTCTTCTGATAATGGTTTAGTTTCAGGTTGTTTTCCAAGTAAAGCTTCAGTAACTGGTATAAGAGCGGCGGCTGTTGTTTCTGCTGCAACCACTTGACCACGTCGTGCTTGCTGTACTCGCTGCTTAAATTTTGCCTGAGATTGCGCAAGTTTTTTTTAGATTTTCTATATGTTTTCTGTACTTTGCTTGTCTTTCCATTAATTATATACTATTTTGTATAAAAATTACTGTAGATATTTTTCAATACAACATCGAAACATTTTACTCGTATCATTTGTTAATTTATCAAACAAAAACAAGTCATATTTATTTGCCGTTGCTTGATGATATAATTCAATAAATTTATCTTTTGTTACATCACCACATTGCTCGTTCGCGATATTTCTAACATCGACATTGTCAAGTCCTGGAAATAATATAAAACAACCAGTATTTCGCCTAATAAATCTGTCAACATTATAAAAACCCTGGGCGAGATAAATAGAATTACATTTTTTATTTCGCGACAGTGAAAAATATGATCTTATTTTATTCATTTCTTCATTGTATAGCGGAATATCATCAAAAACAACTATTTTGTGTTCGGACGAATCAAGTTGATTAACTGGGACGAGTTCTTCTGGTTGTTTGATAATAAAAAAAAATCTTCGCCAGCCTCAAGATCATCACGAAGTTTGTCATTATAATTGTTAAGTAGCTCGTACTTATCTTGTTGTGGATTAATTGTATAAATATAAACGCGATCGTAGTTAAAATTATCTCCTAGAAGTAAATTCATAAGCAAGTTTGTTTTTCCCGATACAGTTCTTCCAACAATAAGATAATGATAATCTGGAAGTTCATTGTTATGTTTATGTTTGACCAAACATTCTGTATCAAAATTTAATATCAATGATTTTGCCATTATTGTTATACAATTTTATGCTATATAAAAAATTGTCAGACGATAAATAAATAATGAGCTATTATACAAAATTTGGAACATTAGTAGGAGATTCATCAGCTGAAAGTACAACAATAACAGACGGTAAAGTTGATTTATCAGGCTATCCAAAAAAATCCGGCGACACAATGACTGGAAACTTGTTTATGTCAAATCAACGAGTACTAGAGTTAGAAACAGATTATCCGCCAATAAATGTCGTTAATATACAAGCTGTTAGTTATGCACAACTTAAATTAGTCGACAATAATAAACTAGATAAATATGGTGGAACTTTAAGCGGTAACTTAGATATGTCAGGGAAAAAAATTATAAATTTAGAGACCGGGTATCCACCAGCAAACTTAAATCAAACTCAAGCGGTAAGTTATTTGCAGTTAAAGTATGTTGATGATAACAAACTTGATAAATAGGTGGGACAGTTACAGGTAATATTATCATGAACCAAAATAAAATTATAGACCTTGGAAACCCAGCTGCAGAATCAGACGCAGCAACAAAAAAATACGTTGACGATCAAGAATCTAAGTATGTGTTAGTGAGCGGTGGTATAATGCGCGCATTTCTCAATATGAACAATAATGGTATTAATAATCTCAGAACACCAGATTTCGACGCTGCAGCGAAGAAATATGTAGAAGATAAGGAAATTCTTATGACAACTTCGTTAGCTACAATCAATAATGAAATGACTACACTAAATACTAATTTTTCCAATCACCTACAAACGTTCTTAAATTTTCGTAGAAACATAAACAAATCTATTAATGAATTTTTTGGAAATCCAGCGGTTGTAGATATTAAACTTGCTGACATTAACACAAAACTAAACGATATTGTTAGCGGAATTCCTAATATCATTGAAAAAACGAATCTAGTAACAGTGTTACTTACTAAAATTCCTCGCAAGAAGATCATCAATATGGTATACACAGTAGCAAGAGGAACACCAACATGGAAACCGCACGATAACAACACTCTCGAACATACCGCAGAAGTAACTGGGTTATACAGGTTATCCTTGTACGGTTTTGAAATTACTGCGACTACTTCATCATCACCGAATGTACATTATAATCCTCTACTGTGAGGCTATATAGGAACACCAATGAAACATTTACGTTGACATCAACGGAAACTCTTCCGAAATATTACTGGTGGTGTTTGGAATTCATAGCTGAAACTTCTCAAATACAATAAATCAAACCCAGGGACTTGCACTATTGTATAAAATATCTAAACAAATATTATACAATGAAAAAAATATATAGTTAATTTCAGTCATACTTCAGAAAAAATTCCAAAACAAGATGTGGAAGCTCTAATGCAATATTACAAATATTATCATAAAAAAACTTTGGTGCGTAAAAAAATGTTACAAATACTATAACAAAATACTTCGAGTAATATCATATTTGACACTGTAAATGACTAGCTCTGGTATAATTCCAAGTGGATAATCATTAAATCCGTTTTTGTTAATAATATTTGGTGTCAGTGTTTCTCTTGCAACAGCGTGTAAAAAATTGAGCCTCGTCTTGCGACTAAAAAAAATAAATGCTTTTTGTAAAACAACAAGCATCACCTATAAAAAATTACTTGATCAAATACGATCTTATTTGCGGGGTATAAAATATGATATGGACGATTTAATACGCGAGTTCCGTATTATTGACAATATGTTAACAGATATTCTACCAATGAGAGTCAGAAGATATGAAAAAGATTTTCATAAAATATGGGTTACAACAGTAGATGTTTAATTTTGTACAGCTTTAGTAATATCATTATCAAATAAAATATCAACCATATTGTCAGTAAATATCATCACATCATCTGCCCAACCCGCTATTCTCATATCATTTTCAGTAGCGAATAACCATACTGACCCATATTTTGGTGATATTTGATATCCAACTTTTTTAATACAATCGATTATTATTTTAGTTTTTATACCAGTATAACTTGAGGCTGCTCTAATCGAATTAAATCTCTTACAAAATTTATTTGTCAGATCAAATCCAACATGTCTCTTTGATTGACAGAAGGATATTATATATAATATTTCATTTGTTTAATATGAAATTTTGTCTAAACTATAAAAATAATAAGTATATGGACTGTAATAGTAGTATAGGTATTTGAGTTGTTCCTATCTCAGAGACCCCCTACCCCAACAAAACAAATTTTGTCAGAAATATGAAAGTCATCATTTTGAGCTAAAATAGGCTGCTGACAAAAATTTTAACGTATAACGTTTTGGGGGGTAGGGGGTCTCTGAGAGAGGAACCTCAAAATACCTATACTACTTTATCAGGTTAATTGAGTTTTACCAGACCCAAATGGGCCAATGGTAATGGCACGAATAGAGTTTGGCAATGACATATGATGCTTGACTGGCTTCTGTTCTCTTGTTGTTGATCAGTAAATCACATTCATGTTGTAGATATATAATAAGTATATGAGTTTATATTGTGTTCGATTGAAAAATTCACTGGTACCAGTGAATTAAAAACAGTAACGACAAAGAATCGTCGACGGGCACTTACAGGTACGTGCGTGCAATACGGTACTAAAAAATACAAATTTGTGGTGTCTTGCGAGACGTTTTCGGTGGTGATATCACCACAACACTCGGGAAATTACCAGGAACTCCATGGGTTAAGTATCCTTATGAGAAACATCTTCCGGGATAAAACTAACGTAGCCCTGGAACCCGACTTGATATTAGACTCGACGAAAAAAATCAACCAAAAGTTGATAAATTTCCAGTGAATTCGATTGCGAAGTTCATGATGTCGCGTATGAAAATCAAGATCCGCGACAGCGACATATCGCCAATGTCAAGTTGATTCACAAGCTGAAGTCTATAAAAATACAAATATAAGGGATCCAGTGGCCAACTGGTTGATAAGATCGGCGATGAGTAGTAAACTAGTGGTGAGGCGGGCAATTTATTGTCCGATAATTATAATAATGGAATAGATTTATTATTGTCCAAGAGGATACTGAAAAGGCAGAGCGGCGATTAGCAAACTCGCTGATACAGCGGGTGTCAAGCGTGTTGTTGCAGCAGATCGGATGTAACTCTCCATACTGCCAAAACCCCTAAATTTGACCATTCGACACTAATCAACAACCAAACATTGGTATCTGAGATTGTTAGTTCCTGCGACGAATGAATTGTTATTACATATCCTAGAGTCAAGCATGATGGCTGTGCTAAAGCATTTTCAACCGCATCAACGGGGACAACAAAAATATCATTAAAAAGGAGTTTTTGTTTCTCCAGGATCCCGGAATCTCAACGTCAAAATTCTCTCGATGGGTATCTACTGGACTGGTAGATCTGGAAATTATTCCCTCTTAAGTGAGAATAATTTATTTTGGAGCGAATCACGAACTATTGTCCTGGATGCAACTATCAAATCGTTAGGGCGCCAAAAAATTTCAGAAATAATCAATCGCAGTCTCTGAAATCTCATTGCAAATCATTTCACAGTGAATCTTGTTAGGTTTAAGTCTCATCGTTGCTTTTAGCTTCTTCAATGATTCATCAGTGTCCCTGTGGTCCTCTGACATTTCCACGTAAGCTTCGATGTATTTTTTTAGCCAGTCGTGTGGCGATTCTCCTATGAACGGGGTAGTTTGACCATGATCGCCGCACATGATAATCGTTGTTGAGTTTTTTCGATAACCAATCGAGTAACATTTTTAAAGTATCTTTAGATACCGTAAATATTTCATTACACAGATGATGATCTTAGGAACATGTCTCTCGCCCATTCTTTCTGAGTCCACGCATCACCGAGCCATCGAAAGAAACTGTGATAAGTATGAGATTTAACACATCTCTTTCATCTCCCTGGCAAGTTGGTGATTTGGGGTTAGTACTACCATGTCGGTGGGGGATCCGATGATCCCCATAAACAATATTAACGCACGTGTAGTTTTACCAGAACTACCAGGACCATTAAGATAAATCGTTTTATGCTACGACACGGGATCGTGAACCGATGGTGCTGATGACGGTTACGACAATTGTCCAGTTTTGTAATACTGAGGAAGAGGTTTTTAAACTGCATGCTCTAAATGATTGTATATTAGCTCATTTTTTACTCGCGAGTGCCCTATGGAGCTTCGTCTACACTTATTAGAAGTTTATCTAGCAGGCCTATGTTTGACTCGATGATATAAAATGAATCTATGGCGACTCTAACAACGTCCTTAGGAAATCGATTAATCATTGGTAATAATGTTTATTGATGTGCAATCGACCATTGAAGATCTCAAATGAGTAAATGGCGGCGAATCACCATCACGATAGCTGATAATAATCCCTAACTTAGTTCCATTTGGTAGGTTTGCACGCTTTCTGGTAGCTAGTACACCTTTGATGCCATATCAGCAATTATAAAGTCGATTTCTGCCTCGTCTATGATTAATCTTGTACAACGGCGCTTATAATAAGATGAGGCTCCATGTGTAAATTTACCAATAATTTTTCGGCCTATGTCTTATGCAAACGATATTTGCATCTTGTCGTTGGTTTCTGGTTTTGGCAACCAGACCTCCTTTTGTGGTCTATACAAAATTATTACTTCACTCACTGTCAGCGATAACAATATCTTTGTATCAAGAGTAAATCTCAATAAAACTATTGGAGCGTGAAATGCAGTATTGGTGTTAGAGGAAATTCTGAACTTTGTGATCCATGCGGTGGCAAAAACTACAGAGCTTTGAAATGGTACTATGATATAAAAAAACGATATCCGGCCACTAGTGGCCGGGCTGCTAATAGTAGCACAATCAAAGATACTCAAGATAATAACGATAGAAAATCCATGATTAGAAACCAATTGTAATCATATTTTTTCTTAGTAATATGAAATTATTAACTTAGAGAAAAAAGTATAAATATATATATATATATATATATATATATATATATATATATATATATATATATATATATATATATATATATATATATATATGAAGCAAGGGAACGTTGATGAATTCAGAAGGCATCCCAGCGCTGATAATTACGAGGCAAATCACCTTAGTGTGATCAGATACTGCCGAATGTGAAGACCTCTGGATGCTGTCATTAACACTGGTTACCTTATGATCTGTGTTGGGAGAAAAAAAAAATTTCTTCTAGATTTGTTTATGAGTGTGTCAATGGCTTGATCAATAACGGTTTTGTTATTGACCAAATCAACTGCGATAAAACCTATAGTCGTCAAGAAAATCTTGAGGCCATTACACAATGCGAAAATAACAAAGGGGGGATACTGGCAAGTACACAAAAATAAAAAAAAAAACGCCAGATCAGTTTGTTGGATAAATTGAGAAACTGATGAAAGATAAGAATTTCCATCAATCTCCGCCGCTAGAGAATATTTTGATATTTTTCCAGCTTCTGTACAGTGTGTCGCAGATTGCATAACAAATTCAGTGCTATCGAAGCGGTATAATCATAAAGAGGGATTTCAGTATCTGTTAGATTAAACCAAAAACATGTCATCCTTAACGTGAAAAGTTCCGTGCAAGCACTCAGAATGCACAACGCAGAGCGTTTCAACGTTTCAAGCATGCATTTCATCAATACCTGCTTTACTTGTGCTAAATTTATAACGGGACCAGCCCGAAATGCTTGCTGTAATCCAATCATATTTTTAAAAAAATAGCACAGATTAATAAATCAGTCAGGGTTATGAATGAAGCGGAGTAAGGACGTTTGATTTCTGTGCGTTTGTGTATAATGGTTTTCACACGCTCCCAGGAAGAAATCCAACGCTGGATTCTTTTACGAACTCGTGTTTGTAAGATGTTTAATTTCCGTGTTTGTGTGTTGCGGTTTTCACACACTTCCAGGAGGAAACCAAAACGCTTGTCGTAAAACAACCCTGTTGTTCATTCATTAGCCTGATCGGGGTTTTCAGTCCCTACTTGCGTAACTAATTGCCTACCATATATTTGATTTGGTTTTAATAACTATGACATCAGCCTGCCCGGCTGTCAAAGATAGATTTTATTGTATTAAAGCGAGCCAAAATGTACAGGTACATAGTTACGTGGGACCTGTCTTAATTTCAGGTATAAAACACAAGTCTGCGATCGAAATATTACATAAAGATGATATCCAACTTACTGATCAATCCTGAAAATAAATCACAGATGATTTTGAGATACTGCAACAACGATGTGAGGAAGGTAGATATACACCACAAGCAGAACATCGATTCATCAAATTACTTCAGCAAGCAATGATAACGTCCCTCGATCGGATCTGGGATGATAAAAAAAAAATTTGCTGAATTTATTCCACTTGCAGCGGCCGTAGAGAAAATTAGATCGGCGTATTATCAAGAATATGAAGCAAAGAATGTTGTTGCATTGTGTGTGAGACAGATAAAGGAATTCATTGCAGAGAATCCTTGCAACGCAGAGCGTTCAAAGGGGAGTGAAAAGCACTCAGAACGCAGAGCGTTCAAACGTTCCGTTCAAGCACTCCGATAAAAAAATCGAAACATAAATCGACGCAGCCACACCCCCCTCCTTCTCCACCATCCTGTTGCCTCGCCACAAGATTCGCCGAGTGCAGCATACATGCATATAGATAACGCATATACGCGATGACGCTGTTACTGGATTTTATCTCGGCTAATTTGATTCTGACTGTGTCATACGACCCGAGATCAATGGTTTGTTTGTAGCGGTCCACGTTCAGCATTTCGATTTCTTCGACGAGCTCGTCGGCGAACGCGATGGTGTCGGACATTATATACTAACGGCGATGAGTTTAATCAAAATGCAACTGAAGCATGGAAAACTGATTGATCCAAGGCCGTTTACTTTCTACGGTCTGTCACGCACATACAAACTCACTGTTAATTCTTCACAGCAAATAACCAATAAAGCCAGATTTGATCAGTCAGATTATAATGCATGCGTGACAACTACAGATTATACCATCGTAAATAAACGGGATTAACTGGCACTGATACAATCAAATGACCATGAGGAACTTCAGGAATGAAGCTGAGGAAGATATACCCTTGTTGCGGTTGTTTGGATTTTCCGAGATCGGCTTGGAATCTACCATCAACGGCGCCACAAACAAGATTCACATAGATCGTTGATGTGATGTTGAAGATACCGGGGGAGACATGACGGCCGCCTCCATTTGTGTCATTGTCATGTCTGAGAAATACCTACTGGACATACTAATGATCTCCATGCAGCGGTGATTTTCGGTAAATATTCATCGATGATTTTGTTGATGGCTTGCTGCATTCTATCGATGTCAGTCTATCGTAACCTGAAAGTCGGTAACTACATTTATATGATCTTAAAATAAATAAGAAAAGTTTCTTTATATGTTGATCTATCTGAAATTCTGTCAAATGGGGTATCTTTCCGAATCACAGACCTCACAGTCATGCTGCCACTTAGAATTGCTGTTTGTATCACTCATTCATGAAAGAAGTCAGTGTCAGATTTCACATAGTTCAGATGTTGAGCTATTCTGATGATTTCTCGTTTATGATTCACGCGTATAACACTTAAATAACCGTCGTAAATCATCATACTTGCGATTATACTCTAGTGTTATTTCCTCGGCGAGTTGCATCGAGGATTGCTCTCGATGTCGTGCCTCTCAGAGTTCCTATTCTGTTAAAACAATATCACCAAATGTCCAAGTGGAATATATTTTACCGTCAACGGTAAACGGAATATATGTAGGATGGTTTTCGTCTCTCCATATTGGCATTGTTCTGTACACTGGAAATTTCATGAAAACTTGCTCGGTCGTGATAAAGTCTGATCGCTGTTGTTCTTGACGGTCCAACATGAACCGGTGATACTTCTGGCCATCCTAGCACAGCTCTGATTGCTGAATATATATATATATATATATATATATATATATATATATATATATATATATATATATATATATATATATATATACACACCAGACAAAACGGAAAGTGCTATCCCTGGATTCTATAGAAGAATGCTTAATAATAGTAGGCAGAATTAATATTTTGATACAAATAATACTATCATACAGGTTTGAGAATTTTTTATTCGTACTCTACGGAGAATCGAACCCAGGTCCGCCGGTAAACGGCACCCATCGCCTTGCCTGCACGCACTAGCCCATATTCCTTTACGACTAAGAACGCATCACCAATAAAATGATGGCGCTGAATCGGTGTTATATGCACCAGCAACACCGGCGATAACTGTAACACCGAATCATATTACTGGTGCTATCACGTTCGTCGCTGATAATGTACCGGTCAACGTCTTTGTTCCAGTGACTACGGCGGATGCCGCCAGTACGACATTGTCAATAACGACAACACTATGCGTCTACTATATTTCTTTTTTATTTTGTCATGTACGTGTCGATGATATTTTCAGCGATACCTGCCACGCACATGCTTGATCATACCTGAAGGGCTCTGTGAGACTCTGAACGTTAGTGTGGCGATTCATTATGTGAATGTTACGTAATCAACTGAGGCGTGTTTGCGACGAATTCCAGACAATACCAATACGATGTTGCGGTTAATAGTTTGTCTTCGGGATCCAATACGAACATTTCCTCGGTATTTTGATTTAAAACGACTGGCACAATTCCAGAAAATCTCTCAGTTGAATGACGCCATGGATACGTCGTAAATATCCTAAATTTTGCAGAGCTGGTACACGCCGATGACCTCAGCGGCATGTTTGATTGTGTAATTTTGTTTTGACCATGTTGCCGATCAAGAATTTACTGTGTATACCTCGTTGATGAACTGGGTCGTATGAATTACACCCCGTTCAATCTTCTGATGCGCTCAGTGATGTCGGGGATTACGCCTGCGTTTCGTTGATCGTTGTGATTGACTCTTGAACGCTGACTAGATCGCCGTGTTTTGTGCTAATGCTGCGAGCCTTACGTTGACGACCATTGGAATTCCAAATAAACCATCGGCGATTTTATCAAGTCGTTAAAAGTTTCTGCGAAGACCAGTAAACGCACTTACGTGGACATCATACTCGGCTTGCAACGTGTATAATTTATTATGAATCGTGGCGTCCCTGTTGTCCACGTATTTCTTCGTTACGGTGTCATCGTCAGACGCTGGTTCTCTTAGAAGAACAATTCCATTTCCGTTTTTTTTTTGAGTGTATCAGTCATTGTATCACCGGTTTTAGCAACACGTTTATTGATCTCGTTTCTGATCGTTGCGATTGATACGTTTGAGTCCCTAATTTTCCCGGTTTTAGTAAATACCGTGATATTATCGACGGCCTAAAACTCGCCGGACAATATCAATCTACCTAATATTGTTTGTCTTTGGCCGTCTATGTTGATCCTGAAAAACAACGACTTCATCCAGGTCAACCCTGACGATGTTTATAAGATCATCAAGCTCATCTCCTGCGTATATTTTGACAAATCAACGTCACCGGGACCAAATTTCTTGACTCTAGCGCGAGATCTTCCATAAATATCTACCTTTATAAACTCGGATGATGTTTAAAACTACGAACGATTATATCTGGATAGCATACTGTTGGGACGGCTATACCGTTGGACAGCTTTGTCGTCTACTGGTGTATTCGTGTGTGACTTTTTGCTGCAGCGCTGATAACCTTAATATAGCATTTAGTACAGGAAGTACTTCTGGACCGCATATAGGTGGATCTGTTAATGTCTGTGTTGGTAATGTTGAATACAAGATCGGTATGTTACTAGCGGGATCCTTGAATCCTCCACAGATATATTTTCAAAATTCTTTAGTTGGTATCAATCCAGACAAATCAAAACAAAACACACTACATGGATCAACCGCGTACGCAACCCACTGAGTACTCGGACCGGATTTTCTATCGAGATTGATGACACCAGTTTCAACGCGACTTGGTTGTTTTGGTAATTGACCGCGAATGAAAACCCCTTTAAAGTTTTTTATGCTTACTCTACGAGCAGCAGCAAAATCGGAAATGGGTAGCTTGCTTAGCGAAACGTTCCTTGTAGTCTTTGACCCAGATCGTGCCGCGAAGGGATTGTTCCTGGCAGACGTAGACCCCGTCCCGTTTTTCTTTTTTTTGAGGTCCCTAGGCCCGGCCCTATCACTTTCTCAAAGCCATACCGGCAGCAGTTCCAACGGCATCAAGTGCTGCTTTTGCAACAGACGGAGCTGCAGCGGCAATCAATGCTAGAATACCTGCAAGAATGGGAAGTATACCACGAGTCTTTGGTATATCATTAATGGCACCCGCAGAAAGAATAAGTATAATACCAGTCTTTTTGATTTCATGGCGTCATTGAAGCGCCTGAGCTGTCGTTCTGTCAGTGATGATTTATTTGGGCCTTGCAACGCGGTTGATTTTAGTAATATTTTTATTCCAGAATTCGTTTTCGATGCTGATTGTAGCTTTTTAATCTGACCAGGTGTCAGAGTAACATTGAGGTGTTGATATAACTTTTATACAATATTATGTATGATTTTATTGTGGATCGCTTGCGATCGAATTACATGTTTTTCACAGGTGCATCAACGACCCTCATTCGACCACCGACACCTTCGAGCTGCATTGTTTTATCTGATAATATTATAGCAATTTCTCTATAATTAGCAATAACAGCTGGTGGTGCTACACGAGCTCGAAAATGTATGTCAACGACGGATTATCTGGACAAATCCAAGTGTTCCATTGAGAAAAGATAGATTTGATATAATGTTGTGAACTCCTGCTGAAATTTCTGCAAACCGGAATCAATATTCTGATCACACCTCATGAATGTTATCAAACGATGATACACACGTGCAACATGATTGTTCTCCAAATTCAATAACTCTTCTTCGGATGGTTCTTGATATCGATTTATTCTCAGAGAACCTTCATTAACCCCGAACGCATCAGAAACCATTGGGTTCCGCTCCTGTGACTCTACTCGGGCGATATCCTGAAGCGATATGAATATATGTCGTGGTGCTGAAACTCCCTTCTGTGATGCTGCCTGCCATGTGAATAAATCAGCAACATTACTTTGAATACTGTCTGTGGTCATCGTCAACCATGACAGCGTTGACTTGCCTCCACTGTCCATGAAAGAGAGCAGCCGTTGTTCTTCCGTCAGCGATGGTGTCATTGTTGGCATCCGCAACGAAATTTTTGTCAGTTTCACCTTTCCAGCATCAACCTTATCTTAACGCCAGATTGCATCGTCGTCGGTGGCTTTTCGAACTAGTACCATCGTGTGCTTGGCACCGAAGATAACTTTTCTAACGTTACGTCAGAATTCAAAGATGTGTGATAGTGGAATTTCACATGAAAATTGTTCATCACCGTTTAATATCGATCGACGTGCTGCGAAACCCTAGTTGAACTTTTCATTTATCAATGCTACTTCAGTTCAGCGGTGCTCATTGTTACGTTGCGATTCTAGGGTGATCAGTGGTATCCTTCGCTACATCACTGGAGGACCAGTTGACCGCGAATAATCATCGCTGTATCGGGCTAGCCCGATAATCGTCGTAGCAGCATCGACATTTTCGAGACATGATTCAATATTCTTTCCATCAATCATGTATGTGGCACTGTTAAACAACGTCATGACGCCATTGTTGATGAAGCCGACTCGATCTCCAATTCTATATGGGGTATCATCTGCTTTCAAAAGTCTCCCTTGGATCTAAATGAATGCCTCAGCGGGAATAAAATATCTGTTTGTATCCTGAACTTGTAGCTTGAATCGTCGACATTCATCAGGTACATGTGCATCATAAGAATAATACTGATAGTCACGCACTGATTCATCCTTGAGGACGGGTGCGTCGATGTCAAATGCGGGATCAGACACACACTTGAACATTTTATTATATTTACTGTCGTCTAAAATGATTTGCCAAGGATCTCACGGGATCCTCGCGATCAATTAACGGTCACTGGTGGATTAGCGACGACGTCGAGTCAGACCACTTCCTGCTATCAGACTTGCTGTTATATTTTTTTCTCTATCGGTAACTTGTTGTTTTGTCAGTGGCACGCCAGCTAATCCTTTCAACCGTTCATTTGCAGCTTGATTTATTATTTTACTGACACTTGCTGCCATCAATTCGGTACTGAGCAGTTTTACTGGCTGCGGTTTTCGTCGTATTAATCATGAGAATCTGTCTCTGATCGCTGAGAGTGCTTTACCAGCAACATCACTAATGGTGACAATAGCCTTGACACGAACAATGTCAATGGCTTTAATTCCCAATTGTTTAGCAATCGGTATTGCTTTTGGAATAGACGTTGAACAACATCACCAATTCCATCTCTGCAGATAGCTTTATATATTGGTAACCGCGAATTTATCACCCTGACCATCACAGGTCCATGTTGGGCATTGTGTATAATCATGTTATTTTGTAGTCACTGATCTAATTGCATACAGAATCACTGTAGCAATCGTCGGTAATTTCATCGATAAGTCCCCTGTAAACGTTGATGTCCATGACCACAGCTGTCTCATTGATGATTCCGGGGGAATTATTGCCGGCTCTTCTTCCGTCAGTCAGAATTTCTAGTCGATCAATATCAGCGAGGACGTTATTGGGGCAAAGTTTATCGTGAATCACCGCTGATTCCGAGGTTACATCACCACCTTGTTTTTTTGACGACCATGATGTGCAAGGACATCACGGGTTAGACCCTCTCCGATTTTTTCTTCAGGTGGCAATTTGTGATGCGAATCTGGATATGGTTCCAGAGCGCGCTGCTTTAGCACCCTTTACGTAGCTTTTCCTTTTTCCTTCATTGTTTCGGATCTAGTTTTACGCTTGATTTTCTGATTTCTTCTCTTGATTTTTCAAACAGACGCTTCGTTTCTTCACGGTTTCTTTCCATTTCACGTCGTAATTTTGCAACATATTCCTCTGCTGTTTGGTATCTTCATGAGATCTGATTGGCTGATTATTACTAGCAACGCGATATGCATTCTTAACCAAATCACCAGATTTCATGTAAGTATATCTCGATGAAAGGACGTTCAAGCTTGTTAGGCCTGCTGGTAAGCGGTTACAATACGGTATTGACGTTCTATAGGCAAATGACGCTGAACTTACACCCCAACAGAAATTTCCAAAATATCAGAAATGGGTTTGGAGTGGTGAGAGGAAACTCGGATTTGTAAAGCGTCATATTCGTAATCAAGGGGTCGTGGTTGAATACCTACCCAGGCAAGCCCATACCGACTGCCTCGGCGTGTCCTTAGGGAATACAGCTTCTATTTTCTGGGAATGACATAGAAAATAATATGTTAACAGTGCCGTTAAAACTAACAAAATAAAAAAGGAAAGCAGCACAAAGATGAAAATCGGTCTCAATCTAGCAGAATTTTAAATTTCACATGAACACAACTGCAGAGGCACATATTATAAATTGTACACTGAGTTATCTCTTATATAATCCATTCAATAATACAAAGTTACATACATTTAAGCTAATACATATTCTCCAGAACGTGTACTATTTATCTGGCCTATCCAATATCAAATCAACATCTATCCGACATCAAATCCAGCAAACCTACATCTATCTTAAATCAAATCGACATTTATCCGACATCAAATCCACAACTATCGGATATAAAACTCCAAATTTATCAGACATCAAATCCACATCTATCCGATATCAAATCAACATCTATCATACATCAAATCGACATCTATCCGACATCAAAAACAAATCTATCCGATATCAAATCGACATCAATCATACATCAAATCGACATCTATCCGATATCAAAGCAACAACTATCCGATATCAAATTCATAGCTATCGGACATTACATCAAAATCTATCCAACTATTACGACTCTATGGTCTTAAAATAAGTAATAGAAAGGAATGAGAACCAACAAGCTTTGTAAAATTCAACAGATAGTTGATTTTCCTAGAATACAAAGTGAAAAATGTAAAAAGAACTTTCATTCTTGCGAAATAAATCCTAGAATTTCGAACACAAGTCCTAATGATTAAAGCTTAGAATAAACTTTAACGATATTCCAAAATAAATAATCCAACGCTGGAAGTGCTGATGTGCATTTTGTGGCCAGTGACGAGGTGCTGTGCCAACAGTCTTTTGTTGAATCATAATATTACAATCCGCCAATATATCCTTACGTGAAATTTCACTATAAATCCAAGTCTCTATTTCCAAGAATGTTATTTTTAGCACTTTGTATTTTCAGAGAAGAATAACTTAAATTTAATGATTTGAATAAATAAATTCCACCCCATATTAAATACTGGATACAACAATAGAACAACTGATTCTGTTCAGATCTTACATCACGAATACATAATCTGTAGAAAAACAAAATTATCAGGTCCTTTACTGGAACTCAGGTCACACTACATAGTTTCTAAAAAGAACTGCTACCTAATGGAAAATTTTATTCTGGAAGGTTCCAAATGTTTACAAGATAGAATCTTATTTTTATAAGTCTATTACTAAAATGATAACAAAGAACATGGTAATACAATGTCCTTTACACAGGCAAAGATAATAATCCTAATAGTTATCCCATACTCACAGAGAAGACATTAACTATTTAGAGAACTAAAAAATCAATGATTCAGGTCAGGCAGAAAATGAATTTGATCTTGGACAAGATAGAGAAAAACTACAATTATCCATAACATATAATAAAATAAAAATAAAAACCTATCCAGCAATGCAATTACAAACACACACACACACACACACACACACACACACACACACACACATATATATATATATATATATATATATATATATATATATATATATATATATATATATATAACACATCAAAATCAACAGCAGTTAATTATATATAACACTACATCAAAATCAACATCTCCCCTACATCAAATGAACATCTTTCCGACATCACATAATCATCTATACTATATTCAAATCAACTTCTATCCGACTTCAAACTCAATTTCTATCATATATTAAATTAACATCTACCCGACATCAAATCAACATCTATCCGACATCAAATCAACATCTATCCGACATCAAATCAAAATCGCTCCTACATCAAATCAACATCTATCTTAAATCAAATCAACATCTGTCCAACGTCAAATTCACATCTATCCCACATCAAATCCACATCTATCCGACATCAAATCAACATCTATCCAACATAAAATCCACATCTATCCCACATCAAATCCACATCTATCCGACATCAAATCAACATCTATCCCACATAAAATCCACATCTGTCCCACGTCAAATTCAGATCTATCCCACATCAAATCCACATCTATCCGACATCAAATCAACATCTATCCCAAACCAAATCGGCTCCCACTACACATCAAATCAACATATGCATACATCAAATGTTACGTATATGTAATTAAATTGCTTGTGTGTTAGTTTTAAATTTATTTTATTTTTGTTTCATTACATTTTATTGTAATGATAGTTTTCATTGGATTTGAATATCTTTTCGGAGAATTGGCTTGACCCGATTAGATTATAAGTTACTTCAGCACTATTTTTAGTTCATACATTTTGTAAACATTGAGTGAAGACGATTGGCTATTGCCAAGGTCATTTCGGCCCGCGTGTTAGCTGAGTTGTAAACAGCCTTTCTTTTTTATATATTTCCTCCAGTATGAGAATTTGATTCTTAGATAGGGCTATTCTAGCTACGTGATAATTGTCATTTTTTTATTGCGCTTTTCAAGTTACAAATCACGTAGCCTGTCACGTGAACTACCATGTGATCTAAAATCGAGGCTTAAAATAGCCATTTTCTACTAGATCGAGTCAGAGTCGTATGTTTACACCTTGAAGGTACAAGGTGTTTCAATTGTTGATGTCAGATGATTTTGAAGTTCATCTATTTTTTTGGAATTAAATAATTTATTCTCTATAAAACTAAACAAGTGCTTCATATTTATAAAAGTTCTGGGAGAAAGAAATTTAGTGGAAATTTATTCTGGAGTTTAATGGAAACATTATAAACTGTGATTCAACGAGGATCTTTTACCATCAGTACAGACATCATCTGACGTCATCGCCTCCATATTGGAATTTCATCGAGATTCGAACCCGGAATCAATTAAACCTGTTTAGTGATAGGACTTATATTTTTCAATTGTAGGATTAAATTTTGGATTATATTCACAAACCGTAAGTCCTATTTCATAGTTTTACATTGTTTTCTAGGGAAATAAATTACTTTGTTAAAATATACAAAGCTTGTTGGCTTCACTCTTTTCTTTTGTTACATTTGTACAAACCTATACGTAACACAAATAAATATCTATCCCTCATAAAATTAACATCTATTCGATATCAAATCAAAATCTATCTTATACCAAATCAACATCTCTCCGTGATCAAATCAGCATCTCTGCCTCATTAAGTCAACATCTCTCCTACATCAAAACAGCACCCATCCGACATCAAATCAATATCAATCCTACATCTAATCAACATCTCTCCTACATCTAAACAAGATCTCTCCGACATCAAATTAAAATCTAATTTACCTCAAATCGACATCTATCGTACATCAAATCCACATATATCCCACGTCAAATACACCCCTATCTCACATCAAAGCAAAATCTAGCCCACATCTTGCTAATGAAAGTAAGTGGATTGTGATCACTAAACACAATAATCGGAGAAGGAGCAGAACTAATAGAGTCTTCAAAGTGTTGCAATGCCAATATTAAAGCCAAACATTCCTTCTCGATTGTGGAATAATTTCTCTGGTGCTTATTTAATTTCTTAGAAAAAAAAGCACACCGGATGATCTACTTCATTTTTGTCTTCTTGAATCAATACCGCGCCAACTCCAACATCACCTGCATCAGAAGACATTTTAAATGATTGACTGAAATTTGGACTTGAAAGAACTGGTGCACTCTTAAGAATGGCCTTTAACTTATCAAAGGCCTCCTGACATTTTTAGACGAATGAAATCTGGTTTTCTTACTCAATAAATTTGTCAGGGGTTCGGGAATTATGGAAAAATTAGAACAAATTTCCGATAGTATCCAGCCATACCCAAAAATCGCATTTTACTCTTAGGCACAGGGAATACAGAGATAACCTTGACTTTAGCATCTAATAGGTTTAACTTGTCCTTGTCCCACGATATGTCCTAGAAATTTTACACAAGCACGGTAAAATTTGCTCTTGGATAAATTAATTGTCAAATTTGCATCATTGAGTCTGTCAAAGAATTACCGAATTGTCTCTAAGTGATCTCTCTCGTTGTCGTTGTAAATGATGTAAGCCTCACAATTATCTAGAGCAGATGTAATCATGTTGATTAAACGTTGAAAAGTACAAGGCGAACTTTTCATCCCAAATGGCATCACTTTATACTGATAAAATCAATCTGGAGTCGCGAATGCTGAAATTTCATTCTCCTTTTCCTTCAGTGGAATTTGCCAGAGTCCTTTCAAAAGGAAACATTTAGTGACACTCTTTGCATTTTCAATTTTATCAATACAGTCATCGATTCCTTTGCAATGGAAATGAATCTGTCTTAGTCACACTGTTCACCTTTCTACAATCAGTGCATATGCGGAAAGTATTATCTGGTGTCAGAGCAAGTATACATGGTGAACTCTAATCACTTTTACTCGGTTATATGAAATCATTCTCATGCAAATACTCAATTTCTTTTTTCAAACATTCCTATTTGAGAGGGTTCATCCTGCACGGATGCTGTTTAACAGGTGTGGAATCCAGAATTCCAACGTCATGGTAGATTTTGTTTTGTTCTTGAAGGAACAGCTGGAAGCTAGTGCTCATATTCAAGTAACAGCTGTTCATTCATTCTTTTCTTGTTGCTGCAGATGTGAAAGTTTCTGGTCCAGATTATTCATAATTTTTTAATTCCGAAGATTGCTTACTCCAATGTCACAAGATTAGTTCCTCCAAATTCATTTCAGTCCGATTGCATTCCATCGTTATGTGGGACAGGTACAACTAAACTGAGTGAATGATTAACCTGGCTATCTCTGTCAACACACTCCTTTAACATATTTATATGGCAGAGTATTGATGCAGTAATTTAAATTACTTACTTTCTTTTCAACTATAGTACTTAGCCGAAAGAGAATTTTGTGGTATAGGCAAGTGAGCCAGAATTCTATCAACAGGCTGAAAATTCCTTTCCTTTGTATTTTTATCATACCTTGATTTAATTTTTGACTGAGTAGAGTGCAGATTAGTTTTTGCAGCCTCACGAGCCTTTGACAACTTATATTTAAAATTGTAAACATAATCGAGAAGATTAATTTCTGTATCTTCATTTGAAAGAAGTTTCTCTTCAACAACTTCAATGGTTCTCGGACAGTGTGTCCATAAAACTAATTCAAGGGACTAAATCCTGAAGATTCCTTAACTGATTCCCTAACATCAAACAATAGTAAATGAACACCTTCATCTCGGTAGTATATAGAAATGGAAGTTCTTGCACACTTTCATCACTGCGTGATAAAAAAAGTGGTCGAGAGAGTACCCCATTGGTCAATATACTACTAGAGTATGGGGTTTCTGGATCACTTTTTCTTAGTGGGTGTGTGGTGACTCCAAAGCAGAAAATGGGGGTGTTTGGGACCTGTATGGGTGGCTCACTGGGTGATAAAGAGTGTTCCCTGTACATATACTAGCAGTTTCTGGCTCACTTTTTTATGTTGTGTTAGAAGTGTGCTTGTAATATAGCGAAGATGTCTCTTATGTGTTATCCATGGAGCGTAGATCGACTGGGATTGAGTGAGGTTAGCAAAATTCCAGTACTGGAATTAGGTAAGGTGTAGTCCAGAGAGTGGTTCTAAGGATCTGAGTTATGTGACTGAGATGATTTATTGTGAGTAAAGCGAAGACGAGTGTGAAAATGAAGAGTGGGTGAGACGCAGTCACAGTCATCAGCGTCCGGTGTAGCGGTACAATCAGCAATATTTCATCAAAAATAAGCTGAAGCGTTTCCATTTGTCAGAGCCACAGCGATATCAGTTCTATTATTGGCTAAATGAGCTGACTCGAGTTCAGTTGGTAGGTCGTTTGAAATTTATAAACATTGAGAATGTGTTCAAGCGTATATTTGAGATGATGGGTCTTCACGAGCATGCGGAGAAATGTTAGACGGTCTTCGGGAACAGTTTGGGTGAGGAGTACGATAAGATTATTTCTGAGGCGCTGTCGTAGAAAACGGTGTTTGTTGAGTCAATGGCGTCAGCGATGCTGTGGGAATCAACGAGTTGAATTGTTCAGGATAACCAAACCATTTGACGAGCTATTTTTTTTTTTTTTTTCCTTTGGTGGAGATAACTTCTTCGACTCTGAAGAGGTTTTGTTTTGTTTTGTAATTTCTGCTCGTAAAGAGAACCCTGTATGGGCTCTCCCGGTGAATCTTTAAGCTTGTACGTGACCGGTAATGGTTTTTGAAGGGTATCAACAACGAAGACTTCTTCGGTCCAGTTAGAGGTGTATCCTTTTTCGAAGGTAGTTTTTTGTCTGCTGATTGTGACGTGGTCTCCTGCTTTGAATTTTGGATTTTAAAAATAAGGCGTCTGTGACCTGTTGTTTTTTTTTGTCAGCCCAAGAGGCTTCCATATGTGTCTTTTTGATGCTTCGATGCCATGTATGATTCTACTGGTCGACCATGTCTGGCAAAAAATGTAATTATTAGTTGGTGTTATCGCTGGTAAATTTCTTCTACATGCGATTTTTGAGAGTTCTGTTAAACCGCCTTACGACGGCCGCTTTGATTTGATTGTGTGTGTTGTGCAAGATAATGTTATGTTTTTTAAAGCCAATCTGAGACAGTTTTGTTATAAAATTCACTACCTTGATCTGCCCATAATTTATTGGGCTTTCGTGTACCTACAATGCAATCAAATGTTTCAACGATATAATTTCCTTATTTGTTTTTTAGAGAAACAGTCTATGCGTATTTGCTGAACACGTCTCTGACCGTCACTAGATATTTGAAATGATCGTTGTACGCGCTGTTATCTCTCATGTCGACGAGATCTGCCGACCATATATCGTCTGCCGTGACCGAGATGACTCTACGTGGTGGAAAATGCTTGCGTGCTGGTTTATGCAGTTCTTCTGCGAGCCTCGAAAGAGCTTCTATAACAGCTGACATTTTCATTTTACCTGCAATACCGCTGCGAAGCTTATGTTTGGTGCCAATGAGGCCACGCAAAAGAGCTCGATCTACAAGTTCTCTGAAATTTTTTGGCTTGGGTGTTTTCAAGTTCCTCAGCATGACTCGATCGCTTCCAACTTTGTCGTCGGGATGATCTCTGTAAAAAATATCGTGTTTCATCGCGATGACATCGACGCTATTGTAGGCATCTTGATCGGGCAACGGCTGATCGTTTTCATTGAGTTGCTGTTCTAAGGGATTCCACGGTCCGATATATTTATGTCCAGGCAGCGTCCATTCCCCAGGGGGTCTTGGAATTTTTCCGATCAGCGCATGGAAGTCCACGGTGCCAACGAGAATTTGTCTCTCTCCGCAGCATTTGCAGTCTCTTTCCAATTCATGTCGCTGTCACAGTGCCTACAATGGTATATTTTTTATACAAAGCCATGACACTAATTCGCACACAACTCTGTTCTCGGCATCATATTTGCACATAGTCTACATTTTAGTGGTCTCCGCTGGTGACATCGATGCTGTCCGCGTCGCTTTACCAGTGACGATGTGTGATGTTTTGAAACCACATACTGCACACCTCGATTTGATCATGAGGCGATGATTCTTCATGACCATCTCGACGAATCGATTCTCTTCGTTCTGGGCTTGCACCTAACGCACCACGAGGTCATGTTGGCTGCGTTATGTTATGCTGTACATTATTTTAGGTACAAACTCACTTCGAAGGGTGATTTTCCTCCGTACCGACGTTGGATGTAATTGATACAGTACCATCGACAAGTGCTATCGATGACATCTTGAAGCTGTAACAAGTTATACACACCTCCTTTATGTGATGGTTGGAGGTGGCGCACGACTTCATCGGGAGGAGGTAAACTAAACGAATCGAAATACTCGACGTCGCTGTAATGTGGATCGTTGAAGACGGCAACCCAGTGAGTGCCATGTCCATCGTAATAATTTTGCAGGTTAATGAAGCAGCTCTCGTCGGGAATGTGTTCAGGAAGCTTTTCCTTAGAAAAGACACCTCTGAAATGTCCAACCCTGGGCACTAATTCTTGCTCGATGTCGAAGTTGGATAGCGGAGGATCCGTTACCGTATGAGTCATAGTCTCCCGCATTATAAACCTTTCTTTCTCATGCCTTTGCTGGAAATACCTTTACTGCGTGTGGTTCCAGGAGGTTGGAGTCCTTTTCCGGTGCAGCACAATCCTGAAAGTAACGTTTCAGCGATTCCTGCTAACAGAGGTGCGATAAATCCGCCTTGTTTGGACAACTGTGACGCCGAACAAAACATGCAGCGGCATGTTTAGCTACTGATGTGGCCTGGCGATGGGTCAGCATGATTCTGTCCGGTCCTGTGAACGCTGACGCTTTAAGCCTGATGGATACTGACCTTTTATGCGTGGCTGCCACAGCAATACTTTTCTTATGCTGTGGTGACAGCGTAACTTCTGCTGGAATGTACGACATTGTGTTGTATTAAATGCTATTATTTTGGGGTTTTCTTTGACGGGTTTATTTCGATAGACAATGGACGCTGTTACGATGGCACGTTTTTGTCGGAGATTTCCGCTGTGGAAGTTTCTGCTACGGGCAACACCATTTCCCATCACTGCTTTAAGTGTAGCTCCGGTGACAGCTCCAGTCGCTGCGGAAAGTACCAACGGAGCAAGAACCGATGCAAATATTTTTGACGCCATCGTCATCTCGAATGGAATTATAGCGCTGGCAACAGAACCACCAGTTGTGGTTTCAGATGCACCTTGTCTCTTTGTGGTATGACGATTGTTTGACTTCTGGTTTTAGGCATTGTCTATACACTGATGTTCAGTCTTCCAC